>JAVJIF010011034.1:115000-159923 GCA_038442645.1 Agave tequilana | reverse complement strand
CTTGAGCACCCATGTCTTATATGAATCTTTATTTAGTGTTCTCACCTTGTTTAAACTAACATGTATGCCCTAGATCTAATACACATGCATATGCATTATGACCATTTGGATGTTTATGATTTTATGATGTTTTGTTTTGATGACTCATGTTTTATTGTTTCATGATTAGTATGATATTTACCATATTTATTAGACTTATGCTCTACATGATTAGTTGTTGAGACACCCATGTTTAGTATGGACCCACATTTTGTGTTCTCTTTATGTTTTAACTATCATGTTAATCATAGATCTAATACACATGTCTTTGTCATGCTTATCATATGATTGACTATGACATTTTTTTTTAATAATTCATGTTTTAATTATTATGTTCATCATGTTGGGTTATGATTCCTGTTTTATGCTTCATGTTTTGACTACTAGCTTAAATGATAGTTTTCATTAAGATTAGGATTTATACTTGTACAACTAGTGAGCTACAAATAGACCTCTATATTTGTTTGTGCTTGAACGCTCATTTGTATTCACTTGATGTACTAGTATAGTCTAGTTTTGATGTTTCTTGCATTTGACTTGTATTCATCATTTTACATATTTTGTTTTAACTTCATGTATATGTCCATCTTGTCTAAACTATGATTATACATATACATCCTTGAGCCACGTGCCTTCATGCATATACTTTTGTGGACTCTTTTTGTTTGGGATATGTATGTATACTTTTTTTACATGACATACATATGCCTTGAAGTATAAATCGGTTTGATGATTTTCATGAAATTTTCAATTGATAACTAAAATTAATTTCATGTTTTTAAGTGTTTTCTAGATGATTTCAATATTGAGCTTGATTGTTCATTTTTCATGATGATATGTTTCACATAATACTTGTACACTCACCTTATTTGATGTTTTCTCATGATCTAGTTTTTCATGAGTATATTTGTGCCATATGGATTTTGAGTGTTTAAGTGATCATGTGATTTTTATGTTTCATGAAAAATTTTTGTATTTTATCTTGAAGGATTTCGTACTAGTTGACTCATATAACTAGTTGTGTTATTCTTCATTTGGTAGTGATTTTCAAACGTACTCTATTTTCAAATCTATTTTTGAAACCCCCCCTACCATCAAAGGGTGGTTGGATGGGAGATCATGCTCATGTATGCTTTTTATGAAAATCATTTTAAACTTGATCATGAATGGGTGGTAGTTGATATGAGATATACACTTGCTCTTATTGTTGTTTCAATTGGTATCATTGAATCCTTTCAATTGGTATCAATCTTGACATTTTTGTATACTCATATTCTTATTGTGTATGTATAATTTTAATTGGTATCATCTTTCGTGATTGGTACTTGTCCTATTTCATACACATATACATGTTTGTTTGTGCTTATTATATCCCTATATCTTAAAGCACAAATTTTGTTTTTGCATAGCTTGATTTTTAAATGACTATATTGTTTCAATTGATGAATTTCTCAATTGGTATCTTAATACAAGCTTATGCATCCGTCTCTTTGGTATTTCATAAAGGGGGAGAAAACTCGTATTTTGTATTTCAATTGGTATTTGATTTACCATTGGTTTTGCTTTCCACTCCCTAACTTTATGATGAAAAATGATTGGAAAATTAACTTTTGTGTGATTGGTATCAAGATGCCATTTTCTTAAATTGGTATCAAGAAGCCATTTATTTTAAAATTTCTTAAATTGGTATCATATGCTTACAAAAATTTATTTCAATTGGTATCAAGTTTTCCTTACATGTTTACTTTTGTAAGATGATGATTTGATTTCAATGCCTTGTTTTAAATTCCATTGGTATTGGCACTCATTAATCTTTGTGATTTTTCAATTGGTATCAATACCTTGTTTAAGTTCAATTGGTTTTGGCATTCATTAATATTTGTTATTTTCAATTGATATCCTAATGCACTTTCATTGCTACATGTTTTAATTGGTATCATATTGATTTTGATTTCACCCTTGTAGTTTATTGTTTCTTGTATAAAGACTATTGTGTTTGAAAAAGGGGAGAAAAATTTGAAATTTGATTCTTTGAAGCGTGTTTACCCCTTTGTTGATGATTGATAAAAGGGGGAGAAGAATTTGAGTTTATATGCATGATTTATGCAAGTTTTTGTTTTCTTATATCAATGAGTTTTGTGTTTTACTTTTGTTTTTATTAGTATCAAAACAATTGGTAATAGTTTATTGGTATCAAGAGCATGTTTTAATAAATGATTTGTTTTATGCAATTGGTATCAAGAGCATGTTTCATATTGGTTTCAAGAATATGTTTAATATGCAATTTTCATTGGAATCTAGAGCATGTTTCATATGCATTTTATTGTTTCATTGCATCCTTGTTTACATGTTTATTCTATGCATGAGTTAAGGGGGAGCTTCTTTGAAGCTTAACTTTAATCCATGCATATATAACTCCATGAGTTTTGTCATCATCAAAAAGGGGGAGATTGTTGGCCCAAAGGCCTTCCACTCTAATTTTGATGATGATTAACTCATGTAGTTATGTGTTACTAATCTTGCAATGTTTAAGTTTCAGATATTTAACAAGATATTAGTTGGTGAAAGCTTCCACACATCTTTCACATGTTGATTCAAGAGCCCGAGCGTCAAAGATCATATATAGCACTTGCTCGGTGAATCAAGGAGTTTTGGATCGAGTCGACTTGGAGATTGCGCTCTACAAGAAGACTTAGGTATCCTAATTTAGTTTTGTGTTTAGATCCAAATTGTAAAAATTAGAATAGTATGATATGCTCAAGTTCACAATACACACACATAAATTCAATATATTTGTTTTTTGATTGAATCGGTTTTGGATTTCAAATACATATATCGGGTTTTGGATTTGAACCAGTTTTAGTTCTACTGATCTGCTTGACACCCTTCTATAGTTATTATCATAACTTTTTATTTTTATATTCAAACAACATGATTTAACTTGCATTTCAAAGATAACTTTCAGATCTAAATTTCTTGTTTAATAACCATTTTCAGATTCAAATTTTAAAGTTGTCAATATTTGGTTGAAATCTGTTCTTGTTCTGAAAACAGCCTACAGTTTCTGTTTTGACACCTGTCAGTATTTTATTAATAACTTTCGCATCCAAACTGATATTGAGTTGATTTCAGTTGAATTAAAAAGATAACTTAAAGATCTACAAATTATTCCTATATACCTTTTTATGAATTCGAACGTTTTCAGCCTGAAAAATGTGCTCCAATCTGACCTATTTTGCTGACAGCCAGGCTGGGCCGGTCGACAGGTCCGGTCGACCGTGCATGTGGACGGTCGACCGGGCCAGTCGACCGGACGTGCACGAAACCGTGCACGTCGGCTGTTTCTGTAGACGGTCGACCGTGCGGTCGACCGACTGTAAGCAGATTGGTCTCTGTTTGTTACGGTCGACCGGGGCGGTCGACCGGTTGCTGTCAACGGTCAAAAAATGACCGTTGGACGGTCGACCGTGCGGTCGACCGCTAGTTCATTTCTGGCAGTTTCTGCTGCCAACGGCTATATTTTTCTGGGGTCTATAAATACCCCATTGGAAAGAGTTTTTCTCTAAGATTTTTTGTGCGAATTTTTCCATACTCTCTGGTGTTTTTACAGCAATCAAAAGAAGTTTTTGAACTCATATTGAACAATCAATTTGGTGTTTTTGCTAGGGTTTGGAAAATCAAAGAAAGGGCTTTTGGGAAAAGATTTTGATTGAACTTCTATATCTTGGTTTCAGTTTTTTCCAAGGATTTTTCTTTGTGATTTTGATTTCCATTCCATTGGTTTTCTCCACACTTGACTAAGATCTACTATCTATTCTATAGGGTATTTGTGTGGGAGAAGAAATTGTTTGTGGTTGCTTGTTTGAACCACCAAGTTGAAAACCCAATCTTTGTTTGGCTTTGTGTCTTGGGTTGTATCCCTCAAGTTGTGAGGTGATCCTTATTTGCTTTGTGCTAATCCCTCAAGTTGTGAGGTGATTGTTTTGTGTGGATTGGAGCTTGCCTCAAGGAGGAGGTTGTGTTTGTAAAGAGAGGAGTTGGGTACTCCTTGTGAGAGTTCTTTGTGGACTTGCTAGTGGATTAGAAATCCTTCGTGTGTCGAAGGCGGGATGTAGAGCTGGGTGCTCGAACCTCGGAACATATCTTGTTGTTTGCGCTTGATCCATTGACTCTCTCTAACTCTCTCTTTACTTTGTGCCTTGCATCTATTTATATTGCTCATTCATATTTGCTTGGCTTGGTTGTGTGCATCACTTGTTGATAGCACTTGAGTGTGTATTGCATTAAGTTTTTAAATTCCGCATTTAGTTCATAGATTAGCCACATCACCTATTCACCCCCCTCTAGGTGATTTCAGTTTCACCACCAACTACACCACCATCTCCTCAACATGCTACACCGTCTCCTGCAAGAGGTTCTCCATCTTCTGGGGAAGATAGTAGTAGCGAATCCTCCGTGCAACGAGGTCCAATCAAAAATGAAAGCCTCAGGGAGATCTATGAGCAGATAGAAGAAGATGGAGAAACTAATCTCTTTTGTTTATATGCCGATCATGAGCCTCTCACTTTCCAAGAGGCTAAGGAAGAAGATTGTTGGCGATCAGCAATGAAGGAGGAGATGCATGCCATCCAGAAGAACGACACATGGGAGTTGACAACATTTTCACAAAATCACAAGGCGATAGGTGTCAAATGGGTGTACAAGATCAAACGCACAGCAGAGGGTGAAGTTGATCGGTACAAGGCGAGGCTTGTGGTGAAAGGCTACAAACAAAAATACGGTATCGACTATGAAGAAGTCTTTGCACCAGCTGCCTCGATGCTTGCTGAATTCAAGGAGGCAATGTTCAATGAATTTGAGATGATGGACAATGGATTGATGTCCTATTTTCTTGGTATCGAAGTGAAGCAACAACAAGATGGGATATTTATATCTCAAAAGAAGTACATGAAGGAGATCTTGGAGAAATTCAAGATGAGTAACTGCAACCCAGTAAACACCCCAATAGCCACAGGAATGAAGCTATCAAGAGAAGGAATTGGAGATTTTGTAGACTCGACTTTTTTCAAAAGTCTAGTTGATAGCCTGAGGTACTTAACGATCACAAGGCGGATATTGTTTACGGAGTCGGACTTGTGAGTCGCTATATGGAGACACCAAAGGAATCTCATTGGCTAGCTGCAAAGAGAATTCTAAGGTATATCAAAGGCACACTCAACCTTGGTCTAATTTATACTTATGGTGAAACTACAGAGTTAGTAGGCTATTCAGATAGCGACTGGGGAGGTGACCAAGATGAGAGGAAAAGCACTACTGGCTATGTCTTCTATCTTGGTCAACCGCATTTTCATGGACCTCAAAGAAGCAAGGAGTTGTGCCTTATCTTCATGCGAAGCAGAGTATGTGGCAGCTTCATCTACTGTATGTGAAGCTATTTGGTTGCGAAACATTTTAAGGAATTGAATCATCCACAAGAAGAAGCGACTGTAATATTTGTGGACAACAAATCAGCCATCAACTTGCAAAGAACCCAGTACATCATGGGAGGAGCAAACATATAGATACACGGTTTCATTTTCTCAGAGGCCATGTAAAGCAGAAACTGTGGAGCTGGAGTATTGTCATACCATGGAGCAAGTAGCAGATATTTTCACCAAGCCATTGCCTATTGAACCTTTCAGAACGCTAAAAGAAATGCTCGATATGAAAACATTTTGATTTGAGGGGGTGTGTTGGAATATCAAAAAAAATGTCTTTATGACATTAATTTTGGAAGAAGAGAGACCAGAAGGAATGACGAGTCATCATCATCAATTTGGAGTCATCATCAATTGAGAGAAATAAAGAGTCATCATCTTAAATTAGAAGGATTGAAGAGTCATCATCAATTTGGAGTCATCATCAATCGAGAGAAATAAAGAGTCATCATCTTCAATTAGAAGGAATGACGAGTCATCATCATCAATTAAGAGTCATCATCAATTGAGAGAAATAAAGAGTCATCATCTTCAATTAGAAGGAATGACGAGTCATCATCATATATGCATTATTGTCATTTGCCTATAAAAGGCTAGTGTATCTCTTTGTTTTTTTTATCAAGCAAGCAAGAAAGAAAAGTTGAATAGATTCATTCTCCACTTAAATTTTAGATTATAGTATATTAGTCCGTAGACTAGTATACAACAGATAGCTCGTTCGTTGGAACAGGGGGTGACAATGGAGTTGATGATGGAGAAACAATGATGTTGATGACGGAATCCATGGCATCTGGGAGATCACAGTCATGATAAATTAAGATGACTAATCAGGTGCCAGAAGTTTATGAACTAAACATCTATCTATAATCTATATAGATAAATACCTATAAAGATAGAAAAGAAGCTACTAAAATTAAGTAATTACGAAGAGAATTCTCTCTCTAGCAAGTTTATACCTTCAGAGAGTGCAGCCTGGGTGACTTTTCACAACTACGAGCAGGAGAAGCAGAGCACGACCTCCCAAGTGGCCGCCAGTGCTATGAAACCTTCTTACTCTTCTTCTTCTACTACTTTTTTCTCTTCTTGTGTGGAGGGAGGGAGGGAGAAAGACAAGAGAGAAGGCAGAGGTCAGCAATTGCGACCTATGGTTGGGCAATTGGAAGATTATTTTCATAAAATAGAATTCAATAGAGAAACTTTGAGGTAGTAGAAAAAAAAAATCAGAAAGATAAATCAACAACGGAACTCAACTCTCATATTAAGTCTATAATTGTTAGTATTTTGAGGGTATTTCAAAATTAAGCATAGTTCTTTTAGTCCCACATTGGATAGGAAAAGAACTCTTTAGTGCTTATATAGAGAGTCTCTTTCATGATGGGCTGTGTGGGTTAGAACCAGGGGATGCTCGGCGCACACAAGCCCATTAAGACCCAGTGAAGGAAATTGGGTTACCGGATCCAGAAACCTTAATGCGCATGTGCGCCCGCATCGCACGCACAGGGGGGGTGCAAATGTGGGTTTCAGAGCCTCGCCCAATTTTATTTTTGGATTTAAAATTAAAATAAAATCTTTTCAAATCCTGTCATAATATTTGGGTCAGAGATAGCTGTTTTAAAATTAAAATAAAATCTTTTCAAATCCTATCATAATATTTGGGTCAGAGATAACTGTTGAGATTCGTATCATTCCATGTCCTGTCATTGCAGTGACACTTTCAAAAGTAATTTTGTTTCTCTGCACAAGGAAAGATTGGTTCTCTGTCCAAGGATTATTTTCTCTTCCCAAAGATTTTCTAATGATGATAAACTCTCTTTATAAAGGATTTATTCCCGGCTCTGAAAAACAGAACTCAACCATCTTCCTCTTCCTCTGAAATTTCCTTAGACTCTTCAGTTCTTCCCTGCATCTCTGGAGGAAACAAACCGAGCTGTTCGAGGGCCTGTGCATTGCGAGTGCACGCTTGCAGGGCCAGCGATCGTTGAATCCTGGAGGGTAGGCCGTCATCAACCTGCTGTACCGAGATACTATCTCAGAGGGGCGCGATCTACTCTTAAGGATAGTACTCCGCACGCCTCGATCAACATAGATAAGTTCCTTCCTTCTTGAAAGTTTAATTTAATTAGATTAGCAGTATTTCATACATTATTTTCTAATAATCTTAAGAGTAGATATAGATACTGCTATGGTTGCTGCTACTAATGTTAAGTCTCTGCCTGACATCTCTAGGATTGAACCATTTAATGGAACCCACTATAAAAGATGGCAAGAAAAGGTTATGTCCACACTTGATGTAACTGGTTATACCTTTACTATAACTGATCCTAAACCAGAGAAAGAAAAGGAATTGCAAAACTGGGAAAAAGCCAACAAAATCTGTAGACACATCATTCTCAGCACACTTAGTAATGCACTGTTTTATGTTTACTGTCCTTATAAAACTGCAACTGAAATCTAAAAAAGTCTTAATAAGAAATACATTCTTGAAAATGCTGGAACTCAAAAATTTGCTATTGAAAATTTTCTGAATTTTTTCATGTCTGATGAAAAAGATATTTCCTCTCAAATTCATAAATACCATGTTCTAATTGATGATCTTAAAAATGAAAATATCACCCTACCCGAAGCCTTTATTGTTGGAGCCCTAATTGAAAACTACCCTACTCATGGAAAGATTATAAGAAAGAACTGAAGCATAAAAGAAAACAAATGAACCTTGAAGATGTAATAATTCATATTAGAATTGAAGAGAAAAATAAAGAAAGAGAGAAAACTGAAAGGGCCAAGGAGCTTACTTCCAAGGCAAATCTAATGAAAGCAAGCCTTCTAAACCAAAGAAACATTTTCATAAGCCAAACTTCAAATCAAATCAGAACCCTAAGATGAAAAGAAACCCTAACTCTACTTTCAAGAAGAAAGGAAAATGTTTTGTGTGTGGCAAACTCAGACACTACTCAGCACAGTGTAGATTTTGGAAGACTGGTGAGGCTCCATCTAAACCACAAGTTAGCCTGGTTGAGAGTGACATTATTCCTGCTGTAATCTCTGAAGTTAACATGGTTGCACATAATAAGAATTGAGTGATTGATTCCGGGGCAACCCGACATATATGTGCCAACAGAGGAGCTTTCTCTTCTTACTCCTCTGTTGATGATGGTGAACAAGTGTTCATGGGCGATTCGAGGCCCTCACCCGTTGTGGGTAAGGGAAAGGTGCTTCTCAAGCTCACTTCAGGGAAAATCCTTTCTTTTACAGATGTGCTTCATGTTCCTGAGATTCGTTGGAACCTCATTTCTGTTTCCCTTCTTGGAAAAGCTGGAGTTAAGTCTGCTTTGAATCTGATAAAATTATAATGATTAGGAATGGACATTTATTGGTAAAGGGTACTGTAGTCAGGGTTTATTTATGCTGAATGTACTTGAATCATGAATGGAAATGCATCTACTTCTTCTGCTTACATGATTGACTCTTGTGATATTTGGCATGGTAGGTTAGGACATGTTAGTTTTTCTTACATTAAGAAAATGAAAGATATAGGTCTCTTACATTATGTAACTATATCTGATAATGACAAATGTGAAATATGTGTTGAATCTAAATCTACTAAGAAATCACGTAAAAGTGTACAAAGAGAATCTGAATTGCTTGAGCTTATTCATAGTGATCTTGGTGACCTTAAAAATAACTTAACAAGAGGTGGTAAAAGATTCTATATAACCTTCATTGATGACTATTCTAGATATACAGTAGTCTATCTGTTAAGATCTAAAGATGAAGCCTTTGAAATGTTTCTGAAATATAAATCAGAAGTTGAAAATCAACTAAATAAGAAAATCAAGAGATTAAGATCGGATAGAGGTGATTATTATGAAATTAAACAATTTAATGAAATTTATGAACAACATGGCATAATTCATGAGACTACCCCTCCATATTCACCTGAATCTAATGGTGTTGCTGAAAGGAAAAATAGAACACTCAAAAATATAATGAATGCTATACTTATAAGTTCTGGTGTACCTCTGAATCTGTGGGGGGAGGCTATACTCTCTGCTTGTCATATTCAAAATAGAATACCCTATAAGAAAATCGGTATAACTCCATATGAAATCTGGAAAGGTCATGCACCAAACTTAAACTATTTAAAAGTGTGGAGATGCCTAGCTAAGGTTCTTCTACCTGAACCCAAAAGAAAGAAACTAGGACCCAAAACTTTTGACTGCATGTTTATAGGCTATGCACATCATAGTACTTCATATAGGTTTCTTGTGACAAGAAGTGATAATAATGTTATGGAGATTAACGCTATTGTTGAAACTAAAAATGTAGAATTCTTTGAGCATGTTTTTCCATTAAAAACTCATGTTGATAAACCTTCTCATGCTTCTTCATCTAGTCATGCACAAGAATCTGATGATAATGAACAGATTAAACTAAGGAGAAGTAAAAGAGTTAGAAAAGAAACTAACTTTGGTAAAGAGTTATTTACATTTCTTGTTGGTGATGACCCTCTCACTTATAAAAAGGCGATCTCCTCTCCGGATGCTCCATTCTGAAAAGAGGCTATTAATAATGAATTAGAATTCATATTATCAAATCACACTTGGGAACTTGTTGATTTGCCACCAGGTACAAAACCAATTGGTTGCAAATGGTTATTTAAAAGAAAACTGAAACCTAATGGGTCTTTGGATAAATTTAAAGCTAGATTGGTTGCTAAAGGATACACTCAAAAGAAAGACTTTGATTATTTTGATACATTTGCTCCTGTGACTAGAATTGCATCTATTAGAGTGTTGTTTACTTTAGCATCTATTCATAAGCTGGTGATACATCAAATGGATGTTAAAACTACATTCTTAAATGGAGAACTGAAAGAAGAAATATATATGGACCAACCTGAAGGTTGTCGGACAACAGGAAATGAACACAAAGTCTGCAAACTTGTAAAATCATTATATGGTTTAAAATAAGCACCCAAACAATGGCATGATAAATTTGATAGTGTTCTTGTTTCTTATGGTTATCAGATTAATAAGGCTGATAAATATATCTATACTAAATTTGAGGATAATGTTGGTGTTATCATATGTTTATATGTTGATGATATGCTTATATTTGATACAAACTTAGAAATTGTAAATGACACCAAATCATTTTTGTCCTCTAACTTTGATATGAAAGACATGAGTGAAGTTGATGTGATTCTAGGAATTAAAATTACTAGAGATTCTAATCGTATCATGCTTTCACAAGGACACTATATAGAAAAAATGTTGAAAAGATTTGATCATTTTGATTGCACTCCTGTTTCCACACCTTATGATAGCAGCCTTCACTTAAGAAAGAATAAAGAAGAAAGTGTGTCACAATCTGAGTATGCACAAATCATTGGTAGTTTAAAGCACTTGATGAAGTATACACGACCTGACATTGCTTATGCCGTGGGACGACTTAGTCGTTGCACTCACTGTCCTATAAGGACCATTGGATAGCATTGTATCGAGTGCTAAAGTATCTGAAAGGAACTATTAATTATACTTTGACATATTGTGGCTTTCCTTCTGTTTTAGAGGGATACTCAGATGCTAACTGGATCTCTGATTCTGATGAGTTAAATTCCACAAGTGGATATGCGATCACACTTGGTGGGGGTGCGGTGTCTTGAAAATCATCCAAACAAACCGTCATAGCTCGATCCACTATGGAGTCTGAGTTTATTGCCTTAGAGAAGGCAGGTACTGAAGCTGAGTGACTCAGGAATCTTTTGATTGATATATCAATTTGATAGAGACCAGCTCCGTCTGTGTCTATTCATTATGATAACCAAGCTACTATTGCTAGAGCTAAGAATAAAATATATAATGGAAAGAGTAGGAATATACGCCTAAGACATAAAATTATAAAGTAGCTGCTAGATTATGGGATCATATCTCTTGACTATGTGAGGTCAGAGCTTAATATAAGTGATCCATTTACCAAACCACTAGGGAAAAAATTAGTGGAGAATACATCGAGGGGAATGGGACTCATGTCTATAACAAAGAGTCAAAAATGATAGTAACCCAACCTATGTGATTGATGAACTCATGAAGTAAGTTCATATGGGCAATAACAAATCATTTGTTGACTTGGAGATGCACTATCATTATTTTATTATTAAGAAGTCCTTTCCTATGATGTAGATAGTGCAAATTGCAATGTGGAAAGGATGAGCATTAGCTCTTAATGGATTACTATAGTCCTTATTGGGTGGTGTGTTTAATTGCAATGCACACTTGATGGATCCACCTATATGAGTGTGAAAATGGGGTAGCTTCCTATGAGAATGTAGACATATTCTCTAGAGCGCTCATGAATATTCAGGTAGGGCGCATGGCCGATTCGCGCCAACCCATTTTGAACAGCTCGGTTCTATGAATGATATGTGGGTTGTACGTCAATAATCCATAATTAGAAAGATTGGTTTATAGAAACTTTATGTTTCACCAACTTTCTGTGGGACACACCTACATATCCTAGGTAGTGGTTCATAGACCAAAAGTCACCATTATTGATGCATTGAGTTCTTATGTTTCCTCCTCTTCTCTCTCGTTCCTATTATATTTCCTTTTAATTTTGAAATAATAGGGGATTGTTAGTATTTTGAGGGTATTTTAAAATTAAGCATAGTTCTTTTAGTCCCACATTGGATAGGAAAAGAACTCTTTAGTGCTTATATATGGAGTCTCTTTCATGATGGGTTATGTGGGCTAGAAACCAGGGGGTGCTCGCGCGCACACAAGCCCATTGAGGCCCAATGAAGAGAATTTGGGTTACCGGACCCAGAAAATCTTAATGCGCATGTGCGCCCGCATCGCACGCGCAGGGAGGGTGAAAATCCGGGTTTCAGAGCCTCGCGGGTGTGCCCGAATAGGCTAACTTTTGCCAATTTTATTTTTGGATTTAAAATTAAAATAAAATCTTTTCAAATCCTGTCATAATATTTGGGTCAGAGATAGCTGTTGAAATTCGTATCTTTCCATGTGATGTCCTGTCATTGCAGTGACACTTTCTAAGGCAATTTTGTTTCTCTGCACAAGGAAAGATTGGTTCTCTGTCCAAGGATTATTTTCTCTTCCCAAAGATTTTCTAATGATGATAAACTCTCTTTATAAAGGATCTATTCCCTGCTCTCAAAAATAGAACTCAACCATCTTCCTCTTCCTCTGAAATTTTCTTAGACTCTTTAGTTCTTCCCTGCATCTCTGGAGGAAACAAAACTGAGTTGTTCGAGGGCCTGTGCATTGCGAGTGCACGCTTACAGGGTCAGGGATCATTGAATCCTGGAGGGTAGGCCGCCATCAACCTGCTGCACCGAGATACTATCTCAGAGGGGCGCGATCTACTCTTAAGGATAGTACTCCGCATGTCTCGATCAACATAGAGAAGTTCTTTCCTTCTTGAAAGTTTAATTTAATTAGATTAGCAGTATTTCATACATTATTTTTCAACACTAATTACCCATCTCCTCCCTTCCTATTTTATATAATGGCCTGTAATTTGAACTGTGTTTAGTTCTAGAAAGTTAGCATAGATGATTACCTTGGAGCTTTAAGCAAATTGTACCGAGAGATTTCAGACTGCTTTTCCTCTTTAGGAATGCATACAAAAGGAGACTCTTGTTCTGTATTTGGCTCTCTCTGCGGACTCAACACATGCGTAGGATCTTAATAATTTGTTTCGAATATGTTTTCATATGTAAAAGTGACGCGGACAAAGGAACAAAGACATGGCGTATCTACCGTCGTTGGACAAGACGCGCCAACTCGACATGAATTCGGTAGTTCTAGTAGTATTAGGATTAATAGTTTTATTTCTTTTTTTTTTGAATTTTGAATAGAATTCAACTAGATGCGATCATGCAAGAAAGCAAATATACGTGATTAATATGTAAATCCTACCTAACTGTGCTCTACTACCAAGATGATATGCAACATGTATAAGACAGAAGCAAAAGATAAAATAACTCAAAGAATATTTTACCAACAAGAAGACCGTTGGTAAGAAAATTAGTTAAAACTAATATTAGTTGTGATTCTTTACCATGCTTTTGTGTGATCAATATAAGATATTAAAATGCTAATTAAATTTATGATTATGCAGATAAATGAGTTCTTACGCAATAAAGAAAATAGGTAACTATAAGAGAGAAGCAGATGTACTCACTTGCTATTTGTGGACAGAAGATCAAGAATAGATAATTGTAGTGGGCAAGATCTAGTTAACCCCAGGAATCGCGACACGTGTCCATCACACCAGAGGTACCTCAAGCTGACAACACGCTTAAGATGTCAAGCGGCTCACATGCAACCCTAAGGAGAGAGTCTCGGGCCTAACCCTGAGACACATTCCAACTCTGAGAAGAGGACCTGAGTCCCTTCTCACCCTGATTTCTACTGGAGACAGCTCAACAACAAGGCTTCCGGATCGCAAGAACGGTTACACCTGCCACGAAATCTCCACGTTCTAAATACCCCATATTCCAGCAGGGACGGTTATGGATAGTGGAGGATATCTCGGCATGCCAATCCCGAACAATAAAACACGATAATCTATATGGATATGGAAGGATCTTAACCGCGGATCATTAATTATGGAGAAGGATCTGCACCATCAGTTACACCAAACAGCATACTTATAGACCAACGCTCCTCCACAAGAAAGGGAGGATGAAGAAAGATAAGTAGACTAATACTTGTAAAGAGAAAACCTTCTTGTACCACAAAAAAAAAGATAGTGAATCCTTCCTCTCTCCTTCCCGTGATTTTTCCTATTCTGGGTTTCCATGTAAAAATTCATGTCTATGTATGTTTGCTTATTGAATTTTTACATTTGGTATTGCTCTCGGGAGACCCCCTTTTGCTTATGGTATGTGATCGACCGTTCGATCAACCGCATATGAAAATCTACACCTTCTGCTTGTGGTGTGAGATCGACCGTTCGATCAACCGTATAGAAAAATCTACACCACAAACTGGTGTTTTCATTGAGATCTGAGTCCCAATGTTCAAATCTCTCCTCTATCAAACCCATCCTCCAGAAAGCCTCTCATATATCGATGATGGCCCCAAGAAGACAAGCCACCAGAGGCGTGTTGTCCAAAGAAAAAGTAATTGAAGCCACTGGGGGCACAATTCCTCCACCAACCGTCGATCAACCGTGCACCACCGAAGACTCGGGATCCTCATCGCAACAGGAGCCCATCACCAACGTCTAGTCCCCACAATAGCATGAAGATCAGTTCCTCCACACACTCTATGAGATGAAAGAGTAGATAAAGGAATAACAAGCGCAATCAAACCGCGAACAAGAACGGATGGCTCTCGACCGCGAGAACATCCTCCAGGAGCAAGAGAGGTTGAGACTGCTCCATCAACAGCTTTTGGCCCAAGTCACAACCTTTCAAAACAATCCAGTTCAATCATGAGGCAATCCTGAGAACAGTAGGTCTCCCAACCTCTACACCGTCAATGAACTAATTCAGAAGTGGATCGGAGAGACCAGACTACTGGGTCACCCTATTCCAACTGCCAAGATCCACGAATCTCCCCTCTCCAAGGAGATCCAAGTGAAATCACCTAGAGGGGGGGTGAATAGGTGACAATGCTAATCAATGCACAATCAAAAAATTATGATGCAACAATATCCCAAAACAAGTGAATATAGCAATGAATGTAGAGAGCAAGTAATAAGAGCAATGAAAGTAGAGCAAGAAACAAGAGCAAGTAAACCAAACACAAACACCGAGAATTTTTTCGAGCTTCGAGCACCCAGCTCTACGTCCCCGCCTTCCCCAGAAGGATTTCTAACCACTATAACTTCACAAAGATGTTACAAATACACCAGAGTACCTAACTCCACAATCTCAAGTACAAGTTCTCTCTTGGTGATAAAAAGACCACAAACTCTCTTTTGAAAAGTTCTCTTCCCTTACAAAATCCTTGTAGAACAATGAGTAGGATTGAAGCTCTTGTATGTAAGTGGAAAAAGAAAATGAAATCAGAGAGTTTTGAAAAACACTTCAGAAAATGAGAGAGATTTTCAGCACAAAAACCAAGAAATGAAACTCTTTTGAATGCCTTAAACTTTTGTAATTTTTGCAAATTTTTATTGTAACCAATCCTCTCCCCAATCACCCCTATTTATAGTAGAGGGCTAGGGATTAAAGATAAAATCCACTTAATGGTAATTAGGAAGTATTAGGATCAGAGGATATCATTTAAATACTTTTTAGAAAGAAAAAGACAAAAATAAATCATGTTTAAAATAGAGTCGTTACTGTTCAAACGACTCTCTCGGTCGACCGGTCGGTCGACCGAGGTTCAAATAAAGTGACCGTTGCGGGCGTCCGGTCGACCGGCCGGTCGACTGGGCAGGAACAGAGAGTAACACCACTTCAGTCGGCCAGCCGCCCAGTCGACTGAAGGGCTTCGGTCGACCGCCCGGTCGACCGGGGAACGTGCACACGGATACGCACCAAAACTGTCAGAAGTCCGGTCGACTAGGTCGGTCGACCGATCTGACCTGACTTAGTGTCGGTCGACCGGTCGGTCGACCGGCTCAGGCCAAAAGACAAAACTGAAACATAATTTTGAAGGGGATTTGAAATCTAACAAAATAGTTTTGATTTGAAACATGTATAATACCCAAAATTGAGTTTATAAACAAGAGGCTTTAGATTAAAATAATTTTTACATATTTATAGGGAATATTCTTGGAAATGATATGTGCGCAAAAACGTGTGTGATAGAGCTTCAAACCTATTCACTATTCTTTAACAAAACTATAAAACTAAAAACAAATCTAATGAATTCTTTTGAGCAATCTTGAAGTCTTGAGCCATGCAAAACCTAGCTAGAGCCTTCTCTTCTATGTTCCTTCATTGATGTGCCAAAAGCCTTCTTTGCTCCATAAACCTAGAATAACTTGCAAAAGCAATGGCCTCCAAACATAGTGCAAACCTGAAACTTATCTTGAACAACTTATTAGTACCAAATATCTCTTATTTGTTTTGTTATCATCAAAACTCTAAACAAATGGAGAGTGTAACCTTTTGGGCCAACAATCTCCCCCTTTTTGATGATGACAAAACAAATAGGCTATGAAAAAAAATACAAGAGAGGGTGTAAGCTCCCCCTCAAATTATGCTATATTAAACAAAGAAAAACAATTTGAATAGCAAGCAAAAACCATAAGACTAAAAACCATGAGATATAAAACACTTGCAAACACTTAAACTCAAATACAAGAATTCATAAAAACACATCAAAAAAAAACATATATATAAACTCATATGGAACCAAAACCACCATATGAACTTATAGTTCCATATAAACTCATTCTCCCCCTTTTTATCATACATCAAAAAGGGTTAAGAAAACAATTTTATTCAATAACACAAACATTAAATTCACCACAAATAAAAGAAAATGAGCAAAATCAAGTGGTTTAGTGAAAATATCGGTAAGTTGCAAATCTGTGGAAACATAATCAATATCTATATCACCTTTCTCAAAATGATCTCTAAGAAAGTGATATCTAATCTCAATGTGCTTGGTCTTACTCTGTTGATTTGCATTCTTAGTCATGTGTATAGTACTAGTATTATCACAAAATATTTTTATATGATTGTAATACAAATCATAATCAAGGAGAGTATGTTTCATCCAAAGGACTTGTGCACAACAAGCCCCCGCGGCAACATACTCCGCCTCGGCGGTTGAGAGTGCTACGGAATTTTGTTTCCTAGAGGACCATGAAACAAGACAATTACCAAGAAATTGACATGTCCCACTAGTACTCTTTCTATCTACTCTACAACCCGCATAGTCGGCATCCGAATAACTCGTCATTGAGAAATCTCTGATTTTCGGATACCAAAGACCCATTCCAATTGTGCCCTTAATATAACGAATAATGCGTTTTACCGCAATAAGATGGGACTCTTTGGGACACGATTGAAATCTAGCACAAAGACACACACTAAACATGATGTCCGGCCTACTTGCCGTCAAATACAACAAACTACCTATCATGCTTCTATACAATTTAATATCAACACATTTACCTTGTTCATCCTTATCAAGCTTGGTTGTAGTTGCCATGGGAGTGTTGTAAACTTTTGAGCCTTCAAGTCCAAACTTCTTTACGAGTTCCTTTGCGTACTTGACTTGACTTATGAATATCCCATCTTGCAATTGCTTGATTTGGAGTCCAAGAAAGAAATTTAATTCACCCATGGAAGACATTTCAAACTCACATTGCATAACCTTTTCAAACTCCTTGCATAAAAACTCATTAGTAGAACCAAAAATTATATCATCCACATAAATTTGCACAATTAAAATGTCATTATCAACATGCTTAGTAAAAAGAGTTGTGTCTACTTTGCCTTTAACAAAATCATTTGAAATGAGAAAACTAGAAAGCCTTTCATACCAAGCTCTTGGAGCTTGTTTCAATCCATACAAAGCTTTATCAAGTTTAAAAACAAAATTAGGATGAACATGATCAACAAAATCGGGAGGTTGTTCAACATAAACTTCTTCATTTATAAAACCATTCAAAAATGCACTTTTCACATCCATTTGAAAAAGTTTAAATTTTTAAAAGATGCAAAAGCTAGTGTCATCCGTATGGCTTCAAGCCGTGCTACGGGTGCAAAGGTCTCCTCAAAGTCAATTCCCTCAACTTGAGTGTAACCTTGGGCCACTAACCTAGCTTTATTCCTAATGACATTTTCGGACTCATCCATCTTATTCCTAAAGATCCACTTAGTACCAATTATTGGTCTATCGTGGGGCCTAGGAACAAGGTGCCAAACTTGGTTGCGCTCAAATTGATTGAGTTCCTCTTGCATGGCTAGCAACCAATATGAGTCCGCCTCGGCTTCGAGGGTGCTTTTGGGTTCAAAATGAGAAATGAAGTCATGGAGTTTGGAGCGAGTTGTTACCCCTTTAGTGACGTCACCTAAGATGAGTTCCTTGGGGTGATTTGTAGCGTATCTCCAATCTTTAGGAAGCGGTTGAGTGCTTTCCTCTTTATCCTCTTGAACATCACCAATAGGTTCTTGCTTTTCTTCTTGAGCGGGTGAGTCCTTCAAGGATAGTCTCTCCATGTCTTCACCTAATGGGTTAATCTCTACAACATTCTCAACAACCACATTAGATTCTTCAAATTTAACATGCATGGATTCTTCAATGGTAAGTGAAGATATATTGAAAACTCTATAAGCTTTGCTAGTAGTAGAGTATCCAACAAAGATAGCTTCATAAGCCTTAGCATCGAATTTTCCCAAGTTATCTCTAGTATTCAAAACAAACACTTGCATTCAAAAACTTTGAAATATGCAACATTTGATTTTCTAGAATGATACATTTCAAAGATGTTTTGGAAGAATTTTTACACAAATAAATACGATTTGAAATATAGCATGCGGTGTTTACGGCCTCGGCCCATAGATATTGAGGGAGGTCATATTCACTTATCATAATCCTAGCCATCTCTTGAAGTGTTCTATTTTTCCTTTCTACAACTCCATTTTGTTGTGGAGTTCTAGGACATGACATTTCATGCTTGATTCCCTTTTCATCACAATAAGTCATGAAGAGTTGGTTAACAAACTCACCACCTCTATCACTTCTTATTTTCAAAATCGAAAAACCTTTTTCTTTTTCAACCCTTTTTCGAAAAACTTTGAAATGAGAAAAAGTTTAATCTTTGTGTTCCAAAAAGAAAACCCAAGTAAATCGGAAAAAATCATCAACTAAAACAAATGCATATCTACTACAATTTAAGCTCTTAGTTTTAGTTGGTCCAAAAAGATCCATATGAATTAATTCTAATGGCCTAGTTGACAAGATATCCTTGATTGGTTTGAAGGAAGACTTGGTTTGTTTCCCAAGTTGGCATGCACCACAAATGCGGCTTTTCTCAAACTTCAAGTAAGGAATACCCTTCACCAATTCCTTAGAATTAATCCTAGAAAGATGGTCAAAAGATGCATGTCCTAATCTTCTATGCCAAAGTCAGGAATTTTCGTCAAAAGCATTCAAGCATTTAGTAGAACAATTCAAATTAAGTATGTCAATGATATAAACATTATTATCACGAAATCCGGTGAGAATACAATCATTGGTTTTGCAATCAAAAATTTTCCAAGAAGAATCATCAAAAATAACTTTAAGTCCATGGTCACAAAGTTGACTAATGCTAAGCAAGTTATGTTTCAAACCATCAACAAGAACAACATTTTTTATAATAGGAGATGCACCAATTTGAATGTTACCTTTACCGATGATAGTGCCCTTGGAGTCATCCCCGAAGGTGACGGTACCACCTTCCACGTACCTTGATAGGGTTGTAAAGTTGTTGATATCTCATGTCATGTGTCTTGAACAACCACTATCAAGGTACCACCGCTCCTTACGTCTTGGAGCCTTGGTGTGTACCTACATCAAATAACTTAGGACTTGATTTTGGTACCCACATTTTCTTGGGTCCTAAAGAGTTAGTGTCATGAACCCATACAAGATTATTTGTTCTATTTATTTGGTCATAAAAAAACTTAGCCAAATGTCCATTCTTACCACAATAGGTACATCTATACACTCTTCCATATTTAAAAGCATAGTGAGTGTGTGAATTGTGAGCATGTGTGGATTTAGCATGAGTGTTGTGTGTAGTGTGAGCATGAGGAATTTTGACATGAGAAGCTTTAGTGTGAGAAGTCTGCTTTTAGAAAACCTTTCTTCAAGTTTCTTGGTGTTGAAAGCACAATCCTTCAAAACCTTTTCAAAATCAACAATTCTAGTTTTTAATAAAGAAATTTCTTTTCATCAATCTTAGGAAATTTTGCTTTGCAAGCAACTTTGTAAGCACTAAACTCATTTTGAGTAGAAATAAGATTTGAAGAAATTTCATCTTTTTCTTTAGAGACAATAGCAAGTTGGTTTTTAAGAAAAGCAACTTCTTTTTCCAATTTTGAACATTCAATCTTTTTATTATCATAGCTCTCTGAAAGTTCAACAAAAGCATGAACAAGAACCTCTTTACTTAATTCATCTTCTTCATCAAGAGGTTGAGGGGTTACCTTTGGTGTGTTTGCCATGAAACACATGTTCGCCGTGTCCACCTCATCTTCGGATTCGCTTTCGGAATCCCATGTGGCTTTGTAGGCTTTCTTCTCCATCGGCTTCCTTGACTTGAAGGAGGAAGTCACCTTTTTCTTAAACTCCAGGCAATCGGCCATGATATGTCCGGGCTTTCGGCAATTGTAGCAAATGATTCTTCTCTCCTCTTTACCTTCAAATTTCCTTCTAAAGTTGAGCTTGTTCTTCTGGTACATCCTCTTCACGTTTCGCACAAGGAGGGAGAGCTCCTCATCTTCTTCTTCATCTTCTTCATTGTCATCAAGAGTGGAGGAAGACTTGAAAGCTATGGATTTCTTCTTTTGAGGAGCCGCTTCTTCTCTTGCCTTCTTTTCCATCTCATGAGTCTTTAGGTTCCCAATGAGACTTATGAGATCCATTTCATCCTTGTCATTCAACTCTTTCAAGGTGGTAGCCTTTATCTCCCATGATGAAGGAAGAGCCCGAATCACTTTCCGCACCTTTTGATCATTGCTAATATCATCACATAAGGAGGAAAGAGCATTGGTAATTTTAGTAAACCTTGTAATCATGCAATCAATAGATTCATCATCAATCATTTTAGCTCTCTTTACTTGTGATGTCCCCTCGTGTGTGACCAACAAGTGTTGCCAAATCTCATAGGCGGATTGGCAATGTATTACCCGTGTAAGGTCATCCTCATTTAAGGTGGTTAGGAGGAAATTTTGGGCTTTGGAGTTAGCCTCATATTCTCTAACGGTAAAGTCGGACCAAGTGCTTTCCTCACTATCGGGTAAAACATAAGGCTTGGTCAAAGATTTTGCAACTAAGCTACCCAAAGATTGTAAGAAAATAGTCATTCTAACCTTCCAAATAGGGAAATTAAGTCCATCAAATTTAGGAGGGGTTTTGATGTTGTCGGCCATGTTTACTAGTGTATGAATGTAAGAATGCAAAAGATGATTAGCAAATTTTAAGGACCTCTCTAAGGATGTAAAGCCAAACCTAGAGTCCAAACTCTGATACCAATTGAAATCACCTAGAGGGGGGGTGAATAGGTGACAATGCTTATCAAAGCACAATCAGAAAATTATGATGCAACAATATCCCAAAACAAGTGAATATAGCAATGAATGTAGAGAGCAAGTAATAAGAGCAATGAAAGTAGAGCAAGAAACAAGAGCAAGTAAACCAAACGCAAACACCGAGAATTTTTCCGAGGTTCGAGCACCCAGCTCTACGTCCCCGCCTTCCCCAGAAGGATTTCTAACCACTATAACTTCACAAAGATGTTACAAATACACCGGAGTACCCAACTCCACAATCTCAAGTACAAGTTCTCTCTTGGTGATCAAAAGACCACAAACTCTCTTTTGAAAAGTTCTCTTCCCTTACAAAATCCTTATAGAACAATGAGTAGGATTGAAGCTCTTGTATGTAAGTGGAAAAAGAAAATGAAATCAGAGAGTTTTGAAAAACACTTCAAAAATGAGAGAGATTTTCAGCACAAAAACCAAGAAATGAAACTCTTTTGAATGCCTTAAACTTTTGTAATTTTTGCAAATTTTTGTTGTAACCAATCCTCTCCCCAATCACCCCTATTTATAGTAGAGGGCTAGGGATTAAAGATAAAACCCACTTAATGGTAATTAGGAAGTATTAGGATCAGAGGATATCATTTAAACACTTTTTAGAAAGAAAAAGACAAAAATAAATCATGTTTAAAATAGAGCCGTTACTGTTCAAACGACTCTCTCGGTCGACCGGTCGGTCGACCGGGGTTCAAATAAAGTGACCGTTGCGGGCGTCCGGTCGACCGGCCGGTCGACTGGGCAGAAACAGAGAGTAACACCACTTCAGTCGGCCAGCCGCCCGGTCGACCGAAGGGCTTCGGTCGACCGCCCGGTCGACCGGGGAACGTGCATACGGATACGCACCAAAACTGCCAGAAGTCCGGTCGACTAGGTCGGTCGACCGATCTGACCTGACTTAGTGTCGGTCGACCGGCTCAGGCCAAAAGACAAAACTGAAACATAATTTTGAAGGGGATTTGAAATCTAACAAAATAGTTTTGATTTGAAACATGTATAATACCCAAAATTGAGTTTATAAACAAGAGGCTTTAGATTAAAATAATTTTTACATATTTATAGGGAATATTCTTGGAAATGATATGTGCGCAAAAACGTGTGTGATAGAGCTTCAAACCTATTCACTATTCTTTAACAAACTATAAAACTAAAAACAAATCTAATGAATTCTTTTGTGCAATCTTGAAGTCTTGAGCCATGCAAAACTTAGCTAGAGCCTTCTCTTCTATGTTCCTTCCTTGATGTGCCAAAAGCCTTCTTTGCTCCATGAACCTAGAATAACTTGCAAAAGCAATGGCCTCCAAACATAGTGCAAACTTGAAACTTATCTTGAACAAACTTATTAGTACCAAATAGCTCTTATTTGTTTTGTTATCATCAAAACTCTAAACAAATGGAGAGTGTAAACTTTTGGGCCAACACCAAGAGCGGGTGTTTTCGAAAAAATTCTCCACCAAAACATTTGATTACTACTCCAGAGTAAGTGACCCAATACAAGACATTCGCCATTTTCGAGACAAGATGGTGGGCCATTCCCACAATGACCCCATATTGTGCCTCACATTTTCTGCCAGCCTAAAAGCTATGGCCTTGGATTGGTTTTACTTGCAGCCACCCTATTCATTCCACAACTTATCTGAGGTGACTGAAGCATTCCTCACCCAATACGCCTCCCACCAGCCGGCTAAGAGGAACAACTACTACCTCCTCTCTGTCAGAATGATGCAAGGAGACAACCTCAAGTCATAGCTCAATTTCTTCCGGAATCAACTCACTAAAGTCTCCAACTGTGGGGAGGAAGTTGCCGCCCTCGCATTCATCAGTGGGTTGCAAGTTGCTCACCCCTTATACAAGCATCTCCTGAAGCACAACATCACCAAGGTGAGCGAGATTCTTACCCCGCTCAGCCCTACATCCAACTTGAAAAGGTGTTGAACTCTTCCTCCGACCACCCCGCAAAGCCAAGCGACTGCGGTGGATAGTTGAAGTCTCCTTGCGAAGCTCCCGACCACTCTCCAGAGTGGCACCAGGGGTAGCCTGTTCACAAAGAGGCAAGCGATCTCGATCACTTCCCCGAGTTCACTCCAAGATGACAGATCGATGGAACTATTCACTCTGTTGAAGTTCCCAAACGATGAAGTCTACAACACAATCAAATATTAACCATGGGTCAAATGCCGAAGGCCGCTCCAACACAACCTTTCGTTCCCTGGGTCGGAGGAGTATTGCTCCTACTATGAAGGCAAAGGACACCAAACCATCCACTACTGGGCCCCTCCGAAAGTACCTGGAGGAGCTCATAAAACAAAGCTTTCTTAAAGAGCACATCCTCACTCTGGAAGCCACATCAAGACATTCGAACATCCGACCTCTGAGGGAGCAGCACATGATCATGCAATACAAGGTGATCGACTGACTCTCCGAACAACTTACACGGGATGTACCTCCTTCAAATTTCAATCCATATACCGCATTTCTGAATAAAGTTTTGTTTTATTCTCCTAACCATACATTCCTCTATTGCAGTACTCACATCCAAACATATAATCGTCCTCTCGTCCTGAAGATGGAAACCAACTCAGAGGCCGCAACGAGAATGTTCCACATTATACAACTGTCCTCTCGCTCTAAAGATGGAGATAACCCACTTGTAGTCTGCAAGAGATTGTTTCATAACATACAACCATCATCTCACCCCAAAGATAGAGACAACCCACTCGGAGGCAGCCCCTCAACATACAATCATCCACTCGCCCCAAAGATGGAGATAACCCACTCAGAGGTAGCAACAAGATTGCTCTATAACATACACACATCCATCTATATGCCCAGCAGATGGGATTTCTCCCACTCGGAGGCGGCAACAAAATGTTTTTGCTCCTGGGATTTCTCCCATTCGGAGAAGCGTCTGTATGTTCCACTGCTGAGATTTTCCCCACTCGATGATGACAACGCAGACATACCCACGGGGTTTTTCAGTCGTCCTACGGGAGTAGAAACCCTCCGCTATGAGATTCTCATACATGCTTTTCAATATGCATAATTAATACCATTAAATAATAGAAATCTATTGTTGGATCTCCCCTCGGGTAGAATAAGGTCACTAGTGGAAGTCATATGATCGGTCTGTAATACCCCGTTCCCGGAATACGTACTTAGTTGCGTATTCAGATTTTCGATCGTATTTTTTTCGATTTGTTTTCCTGTATTTAATCTGTATTATGAATTCCTTGTATGATTGTTTTATCTTGGATGTGGATTCGTGGACTCGGAGTCAGCCCTAGTCTTAACCGAAGGCCCGATCATAATATATTCTTTGATTTAGTCTTTCTGGTGTGTAAAATTGACCGATTTCGGTTTCAAATATCGTTTTCTAATATATTAGATTTTCTATGATTTTCTGGATTTTTCCTGAATTAAAATAAATTTCTTCAAAACCGGTGTCGACCAGTGTCGCTGATCGATTCCTGGAATTTTAATTCTCAAACAGTTAGGAATTTCTAGATGGTCCTTTAGACTTTATTTCTTATAATCATATTCCCTACTTAAATACTTTTTCTGAGAATTTTATGAATTTATGAAAATTTCAACGGAGTCGGTAAATTACTGATTCCGGGATTTTTAGTTTTAAAACTATAAAGTATTTCTTAAAAAGGATTTCACTATTAGTCTTCATATATTATTATTGATTTTTGGTAAAATTTACGAGTCGTTCCGAGATACTTGAATTTCGGACGATTTCGGTATTTTCCGAAATGTTTTCCGCATACTTGATTTAAACCTAGGAATCCATGTTTTCAATATTTCAATTTCCAAGTTAGAGTAAATATCTTCCTTATGAATTTCTTTCCATTTTTCCTTTTCCTTTATTCCTCTTTCTCCACAACCACAAATTTTTCCCATTTTTCCAAAATACAAATCTCTTCCAAAAATTTCAACCCCACACAATTTTCTCACCTACTTCCTCATTAAAATCCCACTCATTCTCTCTCTCCCCATGGCCGGCCAAGTGGCCAAGGAGAAGGACACTCATCTCACCCCCTATTTACACAAAACCCCC
Source organism: Agave tequilana (assembly GCA_038442645.1). Taxonomy (NCBI): domain Eukaryota; kingdom Viridiplantae; phylum Streptophyta; class Magnoliopsida; order Asparagales; family Asparagaceae; genus Agave; species Agave tequilana. Next base: position 134,107 of record JAVJIF010011034.1, on the reverse strand, counting down.
TCTCATTTCCTTTAATTGCATCTCCTTTACAAAAATCTAACACCTATATAAACAATCTCTTTACATTCTTTTCCCTTTTTCTTCATTTCACCTAAGTGCTAGCCCTAACCAAGAGATCTCTGCTCCTTCTCAACCTCAACCCTAGCTCCAAGGACCACCTCAAGGACTTCATCCCCACCTCAAGCAACTGATTTGGAGCTTGGATCGTAGCTCCTTTCGTCGCCAAGGATCACATAGGTGCCATTTGACGACCACACTCTTCCCGGACTCGTAAAGCTTCAATCGAACCTTTCCTAGTGAGTATTCTTACTCACCAAGACTCATCAAATTCCTAGTATACTTGTATTCACAATTCTTGTACATTTACATCTTCAAAATCACATTTTTAGACTATCAAACACAACCACCAGATTCAGTTCTGTACACTGTGTTCGACCAGGATTAGTCGACTTGACCTAGAACCTAGTCGACTAGAAACCCTTAGCTGAAACGTAGCCTTTTCTGACTTCACAGTTTTAGTCGACTGGTCCCTATCACCAGTCGACTAGATATCCCTAGTCGACTACTAGAATTCCCCTAGTCGACTCCTGAAATAAACTCAACTCTCTGTATCTCAAACTTAGTCGACTTAAGTGTCTATTAGTCGACTTGTAGTTCCCTGTTAGTCGACTACCCTTTTACCTAGTCGACTAACTCTTCCTGAAACAGAAACCCAAACTCTCTGGAACACATTATTAGTCGACCACCCTATTTTCCTAGTCGACTAACCCTTCTATTAGTCGACTACTATTCCAACCTAGTCGACTAACTTATGGCTGTCTGGTATTGTGATTTCCTTCTTGACTATGTATCTTACCCTTGATACATGTACTATATATTATTCCTACTTATACTTCATAGCTTGTACTTTATGATCTATTAATTGGTGTATATCATCTCTTGTCACTTCATATCCCCAGGTTTATGTATTGCCATGCAACTGCTTGTTTCATTCTTATACTTGTACCTTGCAGCGATATTATTGCTTCTTTATTTTATACCATGCGTGGCAGACCCTTCGAGGTCGTTGAACCCTGTTTGCTTCTATGTTTCCCCTTGCCTTGCTATGATCCAGACACGTCAGTACATGTTTTCCTTTAACACATGTATATCACCTGACATGCCACCACTTTACTAGACCTCTTGTTATGTCTTGACTGACCCGGCCTATTATCAATCTATTGTTATGATTTATTGCTTGTGATATATCACCACCTTGTCATGCTATCCTTTAAAACCAAGCATGATACACTTGACCTTATGATTATCTTGTTTACGGGAACCCTGCCTTATTTTATGGAACTAAGTGCCACCCCTTGAATCTGTGGGGGGCCACCTCTTGAATCTGTAGGGCTATTACTGTTATGTACATTGTTTCCCGTAACCTGATAATTCTGTTAATAAACCATAAAAAGGACAACTTGTATGGGTATGGGAGGAAGTGATGGATGCCGGAATGATACCTTGCTTATAGTGATGGAATAAAAGTATATATATATGGATATATATATATATACATTGGTGAAAGTGTTATGGCAACTATTATTAGGGGGACTTTGAGCCTCCAAACTGGTTCCAGGTGTATGGAAACTACTATAAGAAGTGATATCAGTTCTCCATCTACTTCCGGTAACAACCCTCGACTTTCTTATATATGGATGTATGTGGGTTGGGATCGATACCGAGACACATACCTAGATATATGGGTTAGACGAGTTATAATAATAATTGATCACTGTTTTGGACCTTATTTTGATTCTCGATATTTCAGTCATGTTTCCAGTAGGACACTTATATGATTCCCGTGATTCCAGTTATGTTTCCAGTTGTGATACTTATTGTGATTCCCGTTATTCCAGTTATGTTTCTAGTTATGATTCTTAGTATTCTTGTTATATATTCCCGTTTTGACTGTCATATGATTTGCAACTCTGATTCTATATGCTTGGGACTTCTGTGGCATGAGACAAGGGTATATATATGAGGGTTTCCTTGTTTGGATTATCCCCTCGATGTATTAGTCTCATGGGACCGTGACTTAAGCATATACAATCACTTTTGCCTGTAATCAGCCTTACTTTGCATTTCCCGTTTCATGATTATGCTATACCTGCCCTTGTATACTACTCTTGTGTTCTAACCTTTCTACTCTTGTCGCTTAGCCATTTGGCTGTAGCCTGTTCATTATTGGGAGGTCCTGACTCCCTTGGATTTGTATGTTCAGGTTGAAGCTTGGATCTAAGTGGAGCTGTCCACAGTAGATCGAGCTTTCTTTAGTGAGCAGGCAGACTAGCTTTACTTCCTTCGTGCCAGACTCCTTTTGATTCACGGGATCTTCACCCTTCTCGTGAGCATTTTGTATTTTTATTGTATATTTTACTTTTGGACTTGGTTGTGATAAAAGACATATGTAATATGTAATGTTTATCATACACTGTGATGACTTGTATATGTACCTTTTATGTTGGCATTTGTATGTATACCACGCTTTGTGTTGTACTCTGATTCCTTGCTTGTACTTTTATGCTTAGCGTATATACGTGGGGGCACTTTCTGACCTACGTATATACGTTGCAGTGACGTCCCCGTATCCGTGGAATCGGGGCGTTACAGGTTGGTATCAGAGCTTAGGCTCTCACACCTAAAGTACAATCAAGCGGCAAATTCTAGAAATTTGCTAATGCCAACTACAATGTACAAAGTCATCTAGTCCTTCTTGATTATCTAGTTCTTCTTGGTTCCTTCCTTCATATCCTGAAATCCTTCCATTTTTTCCATCACTTTCCAGTCATTCTTCATCAACTAGGCATGGATAGAAGATCGGGTCGTAGCAACTCTGGACCAGCATCGAATGGAGCAGCGGGAGAGAATGTGGATATACTGAGGGTTATCCAGATGATGATGGAGAACCAGCAGCAGCAGACCGAGCTTCTCCGGCAAGAGATAGCAGCACCTAAGGAACAGAGGCCGGGGAATATATCGGATTTCAGACGGCTGCAGCCAGCCATATTCACGGGTGGGGAGAAACCCTTGGATGCTGAGCAATGGCTGACGGACACATCGGACTTGTTGAATGCAGCCCGTGTCCCAGAGGAAAACAAGTGGAGGTTGCCAAGATTCAATTGAAGGATATAGCTAGAACTTGGTGGCTAGCTGAGGAGGCAAGATTGGAGAAGCCTGTCACTTGGGACACGTTCTCCAAGAGTTTCTACAGCAGATTCTTCCCTGTCACAGCTCAGAAAGACATGGAGGAGCAGTTCATCAGACTTCAGCAAGGGGAGAAGTCCGTGGATGAGTATGCCGCGGAATTTCTCCGACTTAGCCGCTTTGCTCCGTATATGGTGACGGATGAAGAGAAGCGGGCAAGCAGATTCCAGCAGGGCCTACAGATGGACATTCAGATGTTCCTAATGCCCCAACAGCTGAAGACTTATTCGGAAGTTCTCACCATAGCTCGAGAAGTGGAGCGTGGATTGGAGAAGAAGAGATTGACCCAGATAAGGGACCAGGCCAAGAAGAGGCCTTTTGAGCTGATGGATGAGGAGTGTGCAGATAGGGCAACCCATGGCCCGATGATGAAGAGACCATTCCAACCTCCTCTGTCTCAGATAGTATGCAATTTCTGCCATAGACCAGGGCATTATAAGAGAGATTGTCGGGTGGCCAATGGATTATGTTTGGCATGTGGGGCAGAGAGTCATACACTAAGGAGTTGCCCGTACAGAAAGTTTGGGCATGTGGCGCCGATCAGACCAGCTCTTCCAGCTCCAGCACATCCAGCCCCAGCATTTCCAGCACCGCCACTGAGGAGGAATCCAGATCCTGTTGATCGAAGAGCTCCATTTCCACCCCAACGGTATGATCATCAGCAGAGGGGAATGAGGCCTAGAGCAGATCAAGGTAGAGGTCAAGTTCACGTCATGGCAGCAGAGACCTCAGGCGATGCAGCAGAGTGGGTAGACCAGTATCCAGATCAGGAGCCTTAGGGATATCATGGTAACCCCTACCCCATATCTTGCATTTGAGTTGATTATCATTCTAAATGTTTTTCTCTTGTCATTCTTTCATTTTCCATCCTGACCCTTCCTGTATTCATCTTATTCCCTGTTTTGGTTTTATGAGCCCTTTATTCCAGCCTTTGTCCCCTTTGTGTTCATTTCACCCTTAATGAAATTGTGAGGACGCAATTTTTGTAAGGTGGGTAGATTTTAATACCCCGTTCCCGGAATACGTACTTAGTTGCGTATTCAGATTTTCGATCGTATTTTTTTCGATTTGTTTTCCTGTATTTAATCTGTATTATGAATTCCTTGTATGATTGTTTTATCTTGGATGTGGATTCGTGGACTCGGAGTCAGCCCTAGTCTGAACCGAAGGCCCGATCATAATATATTCTTCGATTTAGTCTTTCTGATGTGTAAAATTGACCGATTTCGGTTTCAAATATCGTTTTCCAATATATTAGATTTTCTATGATTTTCTGGATTTTTCCTGAATTAAAATAAATTTCTTCAAAACCGGTGTCGACCAGTGTCGCTGATCGATTCCTGGAATTTTAATTCTCAAACAGTTAGGAATTTCTAGATGGTCCTTTAGACTTTATTTCTTAGAATCATATTCCCTACTTAAATACTTTTTCTGAGAATTTTATGAATTTATGAAAATTTCAACGGAGTCGGTAAATTACTGATTCCGGGATTTTTAGTTTTAAAACTATAAAGTATTTCTTAAAAAGGATTTCACTATTAGTCTTCATATATTATTATTGATTTTTGGTAAAATTTACGAGTCGTTCCGAGATACTTGAATTTCGGACGATTTCGGTATTTTCCGAAATGTTTTCCGCATACTTGATTTAAACCTAGGAATCCATGTTTTCAATATTTTTAATTTCCAAGTTAGAGTAAATATCTTCCTTATGAATTTCTTTCCATTTTTCCTTTTCCTTTATTCCTCTTTCTCCACAACCACAAATTTTTCCCATTTTTCCAAAATACAAATCTCTTCCAAAAATTTCAACCCCACACAATTTTCTCACCTACTTCCTCATTAAAATCCCACTCATTCTCTCTCTCCCCATGGCCGGCCAAGTGGCCAAGGAGAAGGACACTCATCTCACCCCCTATTTACATAAAACCCCCTCTCATTTCCTTTAATTGCATCTCCTTTACAAAAATCTAACACCTATATAAACAATCTCTTTACATTCTTTTCCTTTTTCTTCATTTCACCTAAGTGCTAGCCCTAACCAAGAGATCTCTCCTCCTTCTCAACCTCAACCCTAGCTCCAAGGACCACCTCAAGGACTTCATCCCCACCTCAAGCAACTGATTTGGAGCTTGGATCGTAGCTCCTTTCGTCGCCAAGGATCACATAGGTGCCATTTGACGACCACACTCTTCCCGGACTCGTAAAGCTTCAATCGAACCTTTCCTAGTGAGTATTCTTACTCACCAAGACTCATCAAATTCCTAGTATACTTGTATTCACAATTCTTGTACATTTACATCTTCAAAATCACATTTTAGACTATCAAACACAACCACCAGATTCAGTTCTGTACACTGTGTTCGACCAGGATTAGTCGACTTGACCTAGAACCTAGTCGACTAGAAACCCTTAGCTGAAACGTAGCCTTTTCTGACTTCACAGTTTTAGTCGACTGGTCCCTATCACCAGTCGACTAGATATCCCTAGTCGACTACTAGAATTCCCCTAGTCGACTCCTGAAATAAACTCAACTCTCTGTATCTCAAACTTAGTCGACTTAAGTGTCTATTAGTCGACTTGTAGTTCCCTGTTAGTCGACTACCCTTTTTACCTAGTCGACTAACTCTTCCTGAAACAGAAACCCAAACTCTCTGGAACACATTATTAGTCGACCACCCTATTTTCCTAGTCGACTAACCCTTCTATTAGTCGACTACTATTCCAACCTAGTCGACTAACTTATGGCTGTCTGGTATTGTGATTTCCTTCTTGACTATGTATCTTACCCTTGATACATGTACTATATATTATTCCTACTTATACTTCATAGCTTGTACTTTATGATCTATTAATTGGTGTATATCATCTCTTGTCACTTCATATCCCCAGGTTTATGTATTGCCATGCAACTGCTTGTTTCATTCTTATACTTGTACCTTGCCGCGATATTATTGCTTCTTTATTTTATACCATGCGTGGCAGACCCTTCGAGGTCGTTGAACCCTGTTTGCTTCTATGTTTCCCCTTGCCTTGCTATGATCCAGACACGTCAGTACATGTTTTCCTTTAACACATGTATATCACCTGACATGCCACCACTTTACTAGACCTCTTGTTATGTCTTGACTGACCCGGCCTATTATCAATCTATTGTTATGATTTATTGCTTGTGATATATCACCACCTTGTCATGCTATCCTTTAAAACCAAGCATGATACACTTGACCTTATGATTATCTTGTTTACGGGAACCCTGCCTTATTTTATGGAACTAAGTGCCACCCCTTGAATCTGTGGGGGGCCACCTCTTGAATCTGTAGGGCTATTACTGTTATGTACATTGTTTCCCGTAACCTGATAATTCTGTTAATAAACCATAAAAAGGACAACTTGTATGGGTATGGGAGGAAGTGATGGATGCCGGAATGATACCTTGCTTATAGTGATGGAATAAAAGTATATATATATGGATATATATATATACATTGGTGAAAGTGTTATGGCAACTATTATTAGGGGGACTTTGAGCCTCCAAACTGGTTCCAGGTGTATGGAAACTACTATAAGAAGTGATATCAGTTCTCCATCTACTTCCGGTAACAACCCTCGACTTTCTTATATATGGATGTATGTGGGTTGGGATCGATACCGAGACACATACCTAGATATATGGGTTAGACGAGTTATAATAATAATTGATCACTGTTTTGGACCTTATTTTGATTCTCGATATTTCAGTCATGTTTCCAGTAGGACACTTATATGATTCCCGTGATTCCAGTTATGTTTCCAGTTGTGATACTTATTGTGATTCCCGTTATTCCAGTTATGTTTCTAGTTATGATTCTTAGTATTCTTGTTATATATTCCCGTTTTGACTGTCATATGATTTGCAACTCTGATTCTATATGCTTGGGACTTCTGTGGCATGAGACAAGGGTATATATATGAGGGTTTCCTTGTTTGGATTATCCCCTCGATGTATTAGTCTCATGGGACCGTGACTTAAGCATATACAATCACTTTTGCCTGTAATCAGCCTTACTTTGCATTTCCCGTTTCATGATTATGCTATACCTGCCCTTGTATACTACTCTTGTGTTCTAACCTTTCTACTCTTGTCGCTTAGCCATTGGCTGTAGCCTGTTCATTATTGGGAGGTCCTGACTCCCTTGGATTTGTATGTTCAGGTTGAAGCTTGGATCTAAGTGGAGCTGTCCACAGTAGATCGAGCTTTCTTTAGTGAGCAGGTAGACTAGCTCTACTTCCTTCGTGCCAGACTCCTTTTGATTCACGGGATCTTCACCCTTCTCGTGAGCATTTTGTATTTTTATTATATATTTTACTTTTGGACTTGGTTGTGATAAAAGACATATGTAATATGTAATGTTTATCATACACTGTGATGACTTGTATATGTACCTTTTATGTTGGCATATGTATGTATACCACGCTTTGTGTTGTACTCTGATTCCTTGCTTGTACTTTTATGCTTAGCGTATATACGTGGGGGCACTTTCTGACCTACGTATATACGTTGCAGTGACGTCCCCGTATCCGTGGAATCGGGGCGTTACACGGTCTCTAGGATGTAAGGCCTTAAATAAGTGTACCAATGCTCTGATATCAATTGTTGGACCCTAGAAGGTTGAGTAGGGTCAAGGGTAATTAAAAATAGAACACAGAATATAAAGAACTGTAAAAGACAGTAAAGCTGGTAAGATCACCCAGTTAGCTGGTAAGATCAGAAAATGTAAAGCAGACTAGTGGTAAAATCAACAGAGCACAGAGATGACATATAGCATATAAAATATGATCAAAGGCAGATATTCAGCAGAGGAAGCAGTAGAGGAAAACACAACAATTTTATGATGGTTTAGGAAACTTTCTTATACCACCACCTAGATGTCTCCCCTCTAGAATTTGCAAATTCACTATAAAGCTTCTTCCTGAAGTAAGGATTACAACCACCAATATTCAACCTTGAGCTTGAATTTACTAACCATCAAGATACTACCTGATCTTAGATTTTCACAACACCTCTTCCTTGAGGCACAACACAACAAAATTATGTAGAGAAATAGAAACCCTAAATTGAAATGATTAATTAACATAAGAGAAGGTACAAGGTATATATAGAAGACAAAGTGGGTATATGGGTAACAATCCAATAACCTAATAATAATAACTAATCTTAACACTCTCCCTCAAGCTGGAGCATAGAGATCTAACATGCCCAACTTGTTATATAGATTAGAAAATACCTGAGATAAGGTAGCTTCGGTAAGGAGATCAGCCAACTGCTTTGAAGACAATGTGATTTGGAACGTAACCACCTTCTTTGTTCAAGCATCTCTGACAAAATGAAAGTCAATCTCAATGTATTTGATTCTTTCATGGAATATAGGTTTTCGGGCAATGTAGATAGCAGACTGATTACCACAATACATAGACATGGCCCAAGCTGTCTGAAACCAAGCTCCATCAGTAGATTTTTTAACCACACCATCTAACATGTCGTATGAACCATAACTCTATACTCAACTTTTGCACTCAAATGAGACACATCCTACTTTTTGCTCGTCCAATTCACTAGATTTTCTCCAACAAAGGTGCAATACCCAGTAGTAGACTTCCTGTCTTCTTGATCACCAGCATCACCTAAATCTGAATATCTAGAAACACGTACATGCCCATGTTTCTTGTGCACCAACTCTTTTCCTGGTCAACTCTTGATGTAAGCAAGAACCCTTATCACAACTAACCAATGAGTTTCTTTGTGCTGATGCATGAATCTACTCAATACCTCTACAGTAAAGGTTATGTCTGGCCTAGTAACCATGAGATATATCAACTTTCTAATCAATCCTCTATATCTTCCTAGATCATCAAGTGCATGACTGTCATCAAATCATAAATCCATATTGGCTTCTATTGGAGTAGTAGCAGGCTTGCATCCCAAAAGACCTACTTTCTCAAGAAGATCTAGAACATACTTTCACCGAGAAAGAAGTATATTGTGTTTTTGATGTGCAACTTCAATTCTCAGAAGGTATTTTGGACGTCCCATGTCCTTGGTCATAAAATGACACTTAAGATACTACTTAATCTCTAATAACTCAGCTGAATCACTACCAGTCAGCAAAATATCATCAACAGGAACAGCCAGAACTACGATGTAAGATTTTGTGTGGCGAACGAAGACAAAGTGATCTGAATGATATTATTGAAATTCAATAATAGAAATGGTAATGATGAACTTCTTAAACCATGCCCTTGGACTTTGTTGAGTCCATATATGGCCTTCTTGAGACGACAAACTTTTGTTCTCCTCTGAGCTAATAGCCTGAGGGTTTTTCTATATAAACTTTCTCCTGAAGATCCCCATACAAGAAAGCGCTCTTAACATCAAGTTGGAAAATAGCCATGACTGGTTAACAGCAATGGAGAACAGAATCCTGATAGAATTCATCCTAGCAACTGGCGAGAATGTCTCAAAATTGGATCTTGATAGTATTTAGATGGGATTGATGATTGTTGGATTATGAGTTCGTTGGTGTTAAGTACCATATGCAGACTATTTTGGATTACATGTTATTAGAGGATGTTCCACTTCCTTAGTTGATTGATTTCGGTACCCGTTGATTAAGTTGATCTCGAGGATATTCAATAGTTCACCATATGATTTGATCCGAAATAATTTAGTTATTCAGTTATAGAGGCAGAATCATTGTGATAGTGATCTCACTGTTATCAGTGATCTTATACTTTTAGAGTTTTACATTAGCCATCAGTTATCAGTTATTAGTGATACTATTGTATTTCATCAGTTAGCAGTTATTAGTGATACTATTGTATTTCATCAATTAGCAGTTATTAGTGATACTATTGTATTTCATCAGATATCAGTTAATAGTTATTCAGTTTTCAGTTGTCAGATACTAGTTTTCAGTTGTCAGTTATCAGCTATTATAGACATCATCAGTTGTTGGAGATATTCGGTTACTATTAAACTTTAAATATATATATTATTTGCATGTTAATAAAAGACACCATAACCTGGGGAAAAGGGATAATTTTCTGACAATGCATGTCATGTATTTTGAAAGATCTTGTAATGGTATACCGAGTTTTGGGTTCCACTATGGGAACTAAGGTAGTACTGGCTACCTTATTTTTTAGTTGTTAATTATTAGGGTTTTGCTCGGACTACGGTGCCACACCAGTTATTCTTTTGTATGGGTTTTGGTCTCAGTTATTAGGGCCTTGCGGTCCATCCTGGTTCAGTGCCAGGAATGTTAAATCGTGGTACCGGGCATGCACGGTACCCTTTCAAACATATGCACTACATTGACAGGCAGTTATACAAACGATAATATTGTTTGATATGTAGAAAAACGACTATGGTATGGGATGCAGCTAAGTACCACATTAGTTAGATTAATAATACCAACCATATTAGAGACATATGCTAGGTAACACATCTTCGAATATCAATTGTTTGTTTTACAATGGTATAAGTTATCTTTTCATTAAAAATTTATTCATGGTATGATTTGTAATTCACCTAGAGGGGGGATGAATAGGTGATGGCTAATCTAATGGTCACTAAATGACAAATAATGTGGAATTAAAAACTATTATGACCTAAATTAAACTATTACACTAAACACCACGTATAACACAAGAGTGTAGCCGAATTCCCCGTGGAGGGCTCTGAACTAACTCCTCAAGATTCCCCTTGATATGGGTTGAGGTGCCGCGTTGGCTCTCTTGGTTGAATACAAGTGTTAGCAAACAAACCCAAGCATGTATATCAATTAAGCACACAAGTATATCAAGCATATAAAGATGAGCACAATAATTGAATGCAAGATATAGACAATGAGATAGAGAGAGAGAGAGAGCGAGCAATCGCAAACACAAGGGATTTGTTTCGAGGTTCGAGCACACTTGCTCTACATCCCCGCCTTCGACACACGAAGGATTTCCACTATGCTTGATCCTAATGGATCACTCCTTGGTGCCGCAACACCTACAATCCCTCGGACTCTCTAGTCCCGTACACACTGCAAGCCCCACAAGCTTGCCGAGGCCGCACCTCAAACCAAAGAGTTCACAACCGAACTCGTAACCACCGCGAACACACAAGTCCGCCTCCTCAAAGTACAAAGAAAAAGTCTTTGGCGATCACAACACTTTGATCACCTAAAAACACTCTCACTACAACACTCCTATAGAATGAATAATCAATGGATAGCTCAAGTGTTTATGTGAGAAAACTAGGAAAGAATGTGTGGAGGAAAACTCAAGAAAATGTCTTTTAACACTCTTGATATAAACTCCCTTTTGATAGGAAATATTTGCTCTCAATTTTGTGGAGAAAAACCTCTGAAAAGAGTAGGAAAAACTGGCTCTCAAAGTCTCCAAAAATCTTAATAAAAACAATGCCAAACCCCTAAATTTATAGGCTCAGAAAAACTAGCCGTTGGGGTCTGTCAGGCCTGTCGGTCGACCGGCCAACGGTCATATTTCAGACCGTTGTGCCATCGGTCAACCGGTCGGTCAACCGAGGCCAGGATACAGAGAGCAGGCCTCTCTGTACGGTCAACCGCCCAGTCGACCTGGGCTTTCCAGAGAGCAGAGCTCTCTGGACGGCCGACCGGATCGGTCGGCCGGCCCTCCTGCCAGAACAGGCGTGCACGTCTGTGCACGTCGGTCGACTGCGCGGTCGACCGACTTCAGAAGTCAGTAGACCATTCGGTCGACCGCTGAAGCCTGGAAACAGAAATTCAGGGATTTAAAAGTTGGTCATTTTAACTAAAATAAAATCCCATAAAATACTGAAAAATCTACAAAAATAGTTTTACCAATATACTTTGATAAACAAACATGCTTGCACAAAATCAAGGCATGTTATAAAAGATTTGGACTATTTTTGTAATTTGAAAATATTGGTTCAAATGAAAACATATTTTCTAAAACATGATTTTTTCAAAACTTGTTTTCCAAAACTTCTCCATAATACAAAAACAAGATATTTTGAACTCAATAAAGCATAGTGTGTATGGATATGATCCACTACACAAATATGGTGAAATATCTATGTTTTTGACATTAAGCATTAAACATGGTTTTGGTTAAAAGAACATGTATATGAGAAACACCAAAAAACCAAAGATATATGTTTTAACCAAAATGATATTTTTCAAAATGAAAAAAAAAATCTTTTCTAAAACTAAAATTCTTTTATGAAAAACAATTAAATCAAGAGTGTGTGTGATATATACTTGAGCAATCCACCAACTATTCTATCCTTTACATTTTAACTAAAAACAAAATCTTCTAAAGCAAATCTAGACACAAGTCTTGATCATAAAGGTCTTCACTTGAAGTCTTCTCATCATCTTGACTTGGTCCAAACACGATCCAACGAGCTCGACTCCTCTTGAGTATAAGATGTGATCTTGATGCATTAGCTCGTGAATCAAACGGTGTTAGCTCCAAAACATGACTTTAAATCCTTTGTTGAAGCTCCACACCTACTAAGATCTTGATCATAAATCTGTCACCAATTAAACACAAGATCATAAGTACTATAACTACATGAGTTGATCATCATCAAAACTAGAGTGATGGGCCTTTGGGCCAACAATCTCCTCCTTTTTGATGATGACAAAACTCATGAAGTTATATATGCATGGATTAAAGTAAAGCTTCAAAGAAGCTCCCCCTTAACTCATGCATAACAAAAATAATATAAATATGCAATTTATGCTCATAAACATGTATGCAAATGAAGACTCATCAAATTCTTATATCCTTACATTTGCAAAACAAAACAAACATATATGCAAAATCATAAATTCTTTTTCACAAAACATGCATATAAATCCAAAATCTTTCTCCCCCTTTTTGTCAATCATCAACAAAGGGGTTAAAGTAAAACAAAACAAATAAATTTTTTTTTCCCTCCCCCTTTTTTTTTTGTCCGAAACAAAGAACCAATGAAGGGGTAAAACAATCAATAAAGGTTTATATGCGATATACATTCATGAAGAGGAAGACGCTAATTTAACTTCCCTACATATAGACATTACATGAAAGAGGGATGACAAGCCCTAATTCACATAACGTAAAATATGCAATGCATAAGGAGAGATGTCAAGCTCCCCCTACACACGTGTACCGTATAAAGAAGAGATGTCAAGCTCCTCACTACAAGATACACTCAACATGAATCTATATGTAGAAGAGATGTTAAGCTCTCCTTGCATATAGGCAATACAAATTAAAAATTTTGCATTTTTCTTATAAATAAAATTTGGAATGTTCTCAATAAAACAAATTTTGAATTTTGATATCAATTTTGAAAATGATCAATTGTAAAATAGTGATCAATTGTAAAGTAATGATCAACCATATTGATACCAATTTAAAAACTAATGCATAAGCTTGAAAAATAAGATTTGAATTAAGCTTAGCATTAACAACCTTTGTGCTTTTAAAAATGTAAATCAATTTTAGCTCAAGCACAAAACAATCATATATATGTATGAAAAATGAGTATATCAATTGAAATTGATATATACATATATGGGAAAACAAAATATGAGTATATACAAAAGAAGTTCATATTGATACCAATTGAAGAATAAGCTTAAGTGTATACATCATATAATCTACCACATGAAGAATTCGAACTAGTTAAATGCAAATGTTTGAAAACTAGTACGGAATCCTTCAAGCAAAAAAAATGTTTTTCATGAAACACAAGTAAATCACATGGCACTAAAACACTCTAATATCCATAAAGTCCATATAAAACTCATGAAATCATACTCATGAGAAAATATTTAAAAGAAGTGAGTGCACTAGTGTTATGTGGAACATGGCATCATGAAAATGGCAATAAAGCTCAATATTCCTTTAAATGAGACAATATGAAAATTATCATAAATTTTGAAAACAGGAAAATCATCACAAATTTTTTTATTAAAAAATATTTATATTTCAAGGTATATGTATGTTTTGACAACACAAGAAGTATACATACATATCCCTAAACACAATTGAGTCCATATACATATAGATTTGCTGAAAGGCAAATGACTCAAGAGGTATACATATATATCTTAAAGTTTGGCAAAATAAACATATACATGAAATGAAAACACATGATCATAAAATAAATCCAAATGGGAATACAAGTTTAAAAATGTATAGATTATCAAAACTAGGCTATACTAGCACATCTAATGGGCACAAGTAAGCAATCAAACCCAACATATATAAATTTATTTGTGGCCTACTATATGTACAAGTATAAATCCTAGTGTTAACAAAACTAACATTTAAACTAATATTCAAATCATGAAGCATCAAATATTGAGAGCACAAAGGAATTTATCCATATAATTGAAGAAAAATAGGGTCATGTGTATATCTTATAAACTAATTGAAGAATAAATAACTAGTATAAATTGATTTTTGAAAAACTAGTTAAAGATCCTTCAAATACATCAAATCATATGTTTTTTCATAAAACATACCAAATGCACAAGATTTTACACTCATAGTCTATAAAGCTTAAAATATGTCCATGAAACTAAGTCATGACGAAATAAATAAAGTGTGAGTTTTCAAAAATCATGTAAATAGTATTTTCATGAAAATAGTCATTTAAGCTCAAAAAGATCATAAGTCACATTTTTAACAAAGCAAAACATGAAAAATCATTTTTCATTAAAACAATAAACTTCTAGGTATATGTATAATTTATCCAAATCTAACAATATGCATACATATCCCAAACATAAAAGAGTCTATTAATGATGTTTGCATGAAGGTAAGAGACTCACGGGTAAACATGTATATTTATTAGATTTGAATTAGAAATACATATATATGAAGGAAAACATGAAGAATTGGCAAAGCATGTATAAATGAGAATCATCAAAACTATTCTATATATGTGCATATAGTAGGTACAAATGAGCATGAAGTGCAAATATATATAAATCAAATGTAACTCACTATTTGTACATGTATAATACAAGTTTTGATAAAAACTACATCTAAGCATGTTATTACCACATGAAGCACATCAAAAACATAAAACATGGACATGCTATGAATAGGATAGATGAACTAGCATGTACATAAAAAGTAAGAGTTTAGAGATCGTTACCAACACCAAAGCTCCAAACATGGTGGTTGTCCCACCAAAATTCCTTGATAGCGGTGCTCCAAATATGTGTCCTTTTAGTTCAAATGCACTCACCATCAAGACACCATCCCTCTCACGTCGTGTGAGAGCCCTCACCTACATCAAATACACAAGGTGGGGGTTTTGGTACCCATATTTTCTTGGGTCCTATGGGGTTAGTCTTGTAAGGAACCCAAAATTTTTTATTAGCAAAATTAAAATGATGCAACTTGTCATAACAAAATTTTGCTAAATGGCCTTTGCGGTCACAATGTGTACATGTGTACACCTTAGAATGCTTAAGTGAATGTGTATGATCGTGACGTGCAACATAAGCAAATGCATGATGATGTTGTGCAAGAATGTGTGGAGTTTGTTTCTTTGAAAACAAGGACTCCAATCTAGTATGGTTAAATGCACAAGAGTTCAAAGTTGAACTCAAACAATCCATTTTATTTTTCAAATCTTTAATCTCATTAGTGGTGGCATGTAAAGCATGATGAGATATAAAATCATTTTTCTTTTTCTTTTTCGAAACAAATTCTTTTTCTTTTTCACAAATCTTTCTTTTTAAAGAATTATTTTCTTGAAAAACAACTTCCTTTTGTTTTTCCAACAAATCAATTTTATTTTTCAAACTTGTGTTTCCTTCACAAAGATCATTTAGTTTAGACATGAGGGAAACATTCTCATTTTTCAAATCTTTATTTTTCTTTTCTAAGCATGCAATCTTAGATTTAAATGAATCTTGTTCTATATGCATGCAATCAAATTTCTTTTTCAAATTTTTATTATCTTTCTTAATCATGTCATATTTTTCAAGCAATAATTGACAAAATGTAGAAAGCTCTTCATATGTCATGTTAACATTCTCATCCTCGGATTCGGTAGTTACCTCAAGGGGTTATCTCCTTGGACCATGTAGCACTTGTTGGAGGTGTCGCTTCCAACATCCGAATCGCTCCCGGCATAATATAGATCCTTTTCGCCAAGGGAGGTGATGATGTTCCAAGCTACAAAAGCCGAATCAATATTAGAAATCCTAGATAAATATTCATCATTTAGGGTTGACTTTAACACATGAAGGGCTTTTGCATTAGCCTCAAAATTATTGCCATTTAAACAATATGAATTTTTAGTGATGGCAAGATAAACATGAATGCCTAGGGCTTTGAGGTACATAGACATCTTAACCTTCCAAATTTGGATGTTAAGAATGTCAAACATGGGTGGTGACATGAAATCCATGGTGAGTGTACAAATATTGTGATTAGCCTAAAATGAGGATCTTTAACTCAAGGTTGTTAGACCCAAATCAAGAGCACGAGGCTCTGATACCAATTGTAATTCACCTAGAGGGGGGGTGAATAGGTGATGGCTAATCTAATGGTCACTAAATGACAAATAATGTGGAATTAAAAACTATTATGACCTAAATTAAACTATTACACTAAACACCACGTATAACACAAGAGTGTAGCCGAATTCCCCGTGAAGGGCTCTGGACTAACTCCTCAAGATTCCCCTTGATATGGGTTGAGGTGCCGCGTTGGCTCTCTTGGTTGAATACAAGTGTTAGCAAACAAACCCAAGCATGTATATCAATTAAGCACACAAGTATATCAAGCATATAAAGATGAGCACAATAATTGAATGCAAGATATAGACAATGAGATAGAGAGAGAGAGAGTGAGCAATCGCAAACACAAGGGATTTGTTTCGAGGTTCGAGCACACTTGCTCTACATCCCCGCCTTCGACACACGAAGGATTTCCACTATGCTTGATCCCAATGGATCACTCCTTGGTGCCGCAACACCTACAGTCCCTCGGACTCTCTAGTCCCGTACACACCGCAAGCCCCACAAGCTTGCCGAGGCCGCACCTCAAACAAAAGAGTTCACAACCGACCTCGTAACCACCGCGAACACACAAGTCCGCCTCCTCAAAGTACAAAGAAAAAGTCTTTGGTGATCACAACACTTTGATCACCTAAAAACACTCTCACTACAACACTCCTATAGAATGAATAATCAATGGATAGCTCAAGTGTTTGTGTGAGAAAACTAGGAAAGAATGTGTGGAGGAAAACTCAAGAAAATGTCTTTTAACACTCTTGATATAAACTCCCTTTTGATAGGAAATATTTGCTCTCAATTTTGTGGAGAAAAACCTCTGAAAAGTGTAGGAAAAACTGGCTCTCAAAGTCTCCAAAAATCTTAATGAAAATAATACCCAAACCCCCAAATTTATAGGCTCAGAAAAACTAGCCGTTGGGGTCTGTCAGGCCTGTCGGTCGACCGCCCGGTCGACCGGCCAACGATCATATTTCAGACCGTTGTGCCATCGGTCGACGGGTCGGTCAACCGAGGCCAGGATACAGAGAGCAGGCCTCTCTGTACGGTCGACCGCCCAGTCGACCGGGGCTTTCCAGAGAGCAGAGCTCTCTGGACGGTCGGCCGGATCGGTCGGCCGGCCCTCCTGCCAGAACAGGCGTGCACGTCTGTGCACGTCGGTCGACTGCGCGGTCGACCGACTTCAGAAGTCAGTCGACCGTTCGGTCGACCGCTGAAGCCTGGAAACAGAAATTCAGGGATTTAAAAGTTGGTCATTTTAACTAAAATAAAATCCCATAAAATACTGAAAAATCTACAAAAATAGTTTTACCAATATACTTTGATAAACAAACATGTTTGCACAAAATCAAGGCATGTTATAAAAGATTTAGACTATTTTTGTAACTTGGAAATATTGGTTCAAATGAAAACATATTTTCCAAAACATGATTTTTCCAAAACTTGTTTTCCAAAACTTCTCCATAATACAAAAACAAGATATTTTGAACTCAATAAAGCATAGTGTGTATGGATATGATCCACTACACAAATATGGTGAAATATCTATGTTTTTGACATTAAGCATTAAACATGGTTTTGGTTAAAAGAACATGTATATGAGAAACACCAAAAACCAAAGATATATGTTTTAACCAAATGATATTTTTCAAAATGAAAAAAAAAATCTTTTCTAAAACTAAAATTCTTTTATGAAAAGACAATTAAATTAAGAGTGTGTGTGTGATATATACTTGAGCAATCCACCAACTATTCTATCCTTTACATTTTAACTAAAAACAAAATCTTCTAAAACAAACCTAGACACAAGTCTTGATCATGAAGGTCTTCACTTGAAGTCTTCTCATCATCTTGACTTGGTCCAAACACGATCCAACGAGCTCGACTCCTCTTGAGTACAAGATGTGATTTTGATGCATTAGCTCGTGAATCAAACGGTGCTAGCTCCAAAACATGACTTTAAATCCTTTGTTGAAGCTCCACACCTACTAAGATCTTGATCATAAATCTGTCACCAATTAAACACAAGATCATAAGTACTATAACTACATGAGTTGATCATCATCAAAACTAGAGTGATGGGCCTTTGGGCCAACATGATTCAGTTATCTTCTGTTTACAGTTTTACACATGTTATTATTGTATAAATGTATTATGCACGTGCACCATTCCTTCATCTTACACAATCATTAAGAGTTTTCTGTCTCCCCTACATTTGCGCCTCCAGGTATAGGATGTTTGGTTCTATTGATCAAGTGTTCCATGAGATCGTATGTGTCATGAGGAGCCTGGAGTT
>JAVJIF010011034.1:0-110000 GCA_038442645.1 Agave tequilana | reverse complement strand
TCCGCATCCGGTGGCACCTATAGCAGTTGGTGCGTGAAAACTAGGGGCGTTACAGAAACCCCCAGGGAAATAAAAAGGAATTGTTACCAAACGACCTACAATTAGTAAGCAAAGTTACTGGTAGCAGGTAGCAGGCAGCCATCCAAATGGCAGATGCTAAGAGAAAAATATGAGTGGGAACTAATTAAGAAAACAGACAGACAAAAAATGAACTCTAAACTAAACAGAGAAAGAATGGTTATTCAACATCATTAATCAATGTTGCTTGGAGAATAATATCTTCATCATAGGTCTGTTTGGTTGTCGTAACTGGCCGTAATTCGTAGTTGTAATTGGTAAAGTCTTTTATAATTGTAAATGAGTTACATGTATGTAAATTTTACGGTGTTTGGTTGGTAATATAAAATTGTAAAGTGGGAAAGTGTATTGTACTTTACGGTGTTTGGTTGTCGTAATGTATAAGTCGTAAGTGAAAAAGTTGACCACAAAATTAACTATTTGGTGATTTTAAAGTTTTAATACTGCAAATAAATTTTAAAAAAGTTAAATATTAAAAAAATTTAATATTAATATAAAAAAATATTACAAATTTGTATGACCACAAAATTAGCTGTAACTGGGCTGTAAATGAGTGGTAACTGGGTTGCAAGTGAGTGTTAGTTGAGTTACGTAAGTCTTTTACGAATTACGGTCCAAACAAACGCCATAGTTGTAACTGGGTAGTAAGTCATTTACGAATTACGGAGTTTTACGCGAAACAAGAGATGGGTTCCAGATGGATGCCACTCCAGAAGATTTCTCCCGTTAGGAATGCATACAAAGCAGCATCTTTGTCCTTTTTTTTGTCTCTTTCAGTGACTTGAGATCAGGATGTTAACAATTGTTCTAAGATATGTTTTTATAGTCAAAAGTCACAGTTTCGTGCCTAGATTACCATAAAAAATAATAAATAAAATAAAAATATGTAATTTTCTGAGAGCAAATACATCAGATTCAAATAGAAAGACCAGAAGGCAGGGTTATCAACTCTGTAAAAATATCAACATTGTACAGCTGTATTCTGTGATCTCATGCTCATAAAGGATGAATCCGTCATTCTACTATAGTACTGATAATATTTGAATGACTATCCAGTTTCTTTGCTTGCATCCACATGATTCTCTTTCATGAGCTATACTGACAAGTTCAAATGCCAGTGGACAATCTCTACTGTCTAGCTATCATATCCGAACCAACGATAGAGATCAGAGTGTACAGCGGAAGCATGGTCGGTCCATAATGCACAGATAAGCAACGTGGGAGTGGGAAGACGTCATTCGCGATTGATCATTCTTCTCCTGAGTCTCATCCTATCATCCTATTGTGTCCATTCTTGATCATGATTACTCAATATCAACTTTGATCCTATTTACGATCTCTCTGCTTTATCTAAATTTTCAGGACGAAATATATTTTGTTAGGTGGGTAGATTGGAATATTTTCATTTCATAATACCCAAATGGATAATTTAACATGATAAATAATAAATTAAAAAATAAATATTATTGTTAAAGCCATGGCTTGAACTTAAGTTTCCCTATGCCAAATCCTAATGCCAAAACCATGATGTCACATTGGCATATGATTATGAGAGCGATCCAATGTATTTGAACTAAACTGAAAGCCAAATTCAAATTTCAAATTTTCAACCGGAAATCTTAATCGATTCTTGCTAATCTTTCAAACAACTAGATCCACCAGTTGTAACTTACCAGCTAAAATTCTGAATTTAAATCCTAACCTAATAAATTACCATATCTTATTTTTATTCATCCTCTCAAGAAGAAAGAAACCATAAATCCAACTTCTCGATTCTCCCTTCTCCTCTCTCCTTGAAGTCGATCGTGACTGAGGAACGTGTTCGAGGTGTGGAGATTGAGGAGCAGGCTAAGGAAATCAATCCAAGTACGTAATCATTTTTCTCATAATTAATTTGGTATAAATATTCTGTTGAATGTCATGTCTACACAATGATTATCCATGATTTTTATACATCAAAATTCAATCCAAAAATCTAAATAAAATACTTAAAATGATGTACAAATATACTATTTAATTTATATAATTTTTAAATAATTTTTCGTAATTTATTTCACCTAAAAAAAGAGAGAGCAGACAGCTCTGCTGCACAGACCCAAAGCGGGTCTGTGTAGTCTTACTACGCCCGACCCGGTGCAGACCCGCACCTTGGTGGGCTGTGGCCCGTTCCTGTTGGCCTTGGCCAGCCCAGTTTTTAAAAGAAAAAGAAATTAAAAATGCAGCCAGGCCCACACCCAGTCCAGCACATTGTGTTGTTCCAGCCTGACTGAACCCAACCTGCTAAATTTTGAACTGAACCCAACTGCAAACAAACCTGTTAATCTGTTGAAAAACAATTGAAACAATTAGATTAAAATTTCAAAAAAAAATAAAATGGAAACAATTTAGATAACTCTCATAAACTACTATAAAATTTTGGTACCAATTGCTAAACAGATTGAATTGAATCACTTTATTCAAAGATTAAAACCTGTTATTGTAATAAACAGACCCGTTAAGAGATTTTCATGTTTTTGGCCATTTGAACCCAATAAAATCAGAAAATAAAATTTTAATAAATTCTAATAAACTTAATACGGCACACAACATTGTTCTAAGCTCTAGACTATCTACATTTGACTAAAATACTAGATAACCTCGAATTTGAACATCGTATATAAAGTTCGATAAATTTCTAATTGGAATGTATTTAATGTAGATTTCTCAGAATTTCAGAATTTGGTACTTGGACTCGTGATAAGCCCAGGTGATTGTTCCTTTGTTACTTTATTTTTCTATTATTTGATTGGTCGTGAGTGATTATCTTGTTTGTTTACTTTAATGCATATAGTATTGTTATCATTTCATGCGAGCGTGTTACTATTCTCTTCTTCATAAATTCTACTTTATACCTAAATTATTATTCATGATGATTCACACCCGTTGATCACTGTTTCATGTTCACATATGTCCAACACAAATGAACTGCTTTGAAAATTTTGAACAATATCATGATTTCACTAGAAGACCTGACCCACTATACATGGCAAATACCTGATAAACATAATGTCCATGTTATTAAAGTTGCTGGAAATTATTGTAGGTTCACCTAGAGGGGGGGGGGTGAATAGGTGATGGCTAATCTAATGGTCACTTAATGCCAAATGATGCGGAAGCTAAAACAATTATGACCTAATTAAACTTCTTACACTAAACACCACATATAACCAAAGAGTGTTGCCGAATTCCCCGTGAAGGGCTCTGGACAAACTCCTCTAGATTCCCCTTGAATGGGTTGAGGTGCCGTGTTGGCTCTCTTGGTTGAATACAAGTGTTAGCAACAATCTCACGCAAGTATATCAATTAGCACAAATGAATATATCAAGCATATAAAGATAGACAATAATTGAATGCAAGATATGAACAAGGGAGAGAGAGAGAAATGGCAATCGCAAACACAAAGGTATGTTTCGAGGTTCGAGCACACTTGCTCTACATCCCCGCCTTCGACACACGAAGGATTTTCACTATGCAAGATCCCAATGGATCTCTCCTCGGTGCCGCAACACCTACAAGCCCTCGGACTCCCTAGTCCCGTACACACGCAAGCTCACTAGCTCGCCGAGGCCGCACCTCGAACCAAAGAGTTCACAACCGAACTCCAAACCACCACGAGCACACTTGCCCGTCTCCTCAAAGTACAAGAATGAAATCTTGGTGATCTAAACACTTTGATCACCAATGAAAGCTCTCACTACAACACTCCTAAGGATTGAATAATCAATGGATGCTCAAGTGTTTGTGTGAGAAAAATAAGGAAAGAATCTTTGGTGAAAACTCAAGAAAATCTCTTTTACCCTCTTGATAAACTCTCCTTTTAATTGGAAGTATTGGCTCTAATTTTGTGGAGAAAAACCTCTGGAATAAATGGGAAAAACTGGCTCTAAGAGTCTCCAAAATCTTAGCTCAAAACAATGACCAAACCCCCAAATTTATAGGCCAGAAAAATATAGCCGTTGGGGTCTGTCAGAGCTGCCGGTCGACCCGAGCGGTCGACCGCCAACGGTCAGAAATCTGACCGTTGGAGCCACGGTTGACCGCCTGGGTCGACCGACCCACTAGAGCTGAGAGTCGAACTCTCTGTCGGTCGACCCGTACGGTCGGCCGAACTTTCCAGAGAGCAGAGCTCTCTGGAGCGGTCGACCCGTACGGTCGGCCGTCCTCCAGTGCACAAAGGCGTGCACGTCTGTGCACGTCGGTCGACCCGAGCCGGTCGACCGACTTCAGATATAGTCGACTAGTTAAGTCGACTAGTCGACTTGGCTGAAGCCTGAAACAGTTTTCTGAGATTAAAAAGTTAGTCTTTTGGCTCAAATAAAATCCCATAAAATACTTAAAAATCTACAAAAATAGTTAAACCAATATACTTTGATATACAAACATGCTTGCACAAAATCAAGGCATGTTATAAAAGATTGGACTATTTTTGTAACTTGGAAATATTTGGCTCTTGATAAAAACTGTTTTTCCAAAACAATATTTTTCCAAAACATGTTTTTCCAAAACTTCATCAAATACAAAAACAAGATATACTTTTAAAGCATAGTGTGTATGGATAAGATCCACTACACAATCAAGATGAAATATCTATGTTTTTGACAATAAGCTCTAAATAAGGTTTTGGTTGAAACATATAACTTTGAATATCAAAAACCAAAACTATGTTTTTCCAAAATGAAAAGTCTTTTCTAAATCTGAAAATTCTTTTATGAAAAGACAATTTAATCAAGAGTGTGTGTGTGATATATACTTGAGCAATCCACCAACTATCTATCCTTTACATTTTAACTAAAAAACAAATCTTATACCTAGACACAAGTCTTGATCTTGAAGTCTTCCCTTGAAGTCTTCTCATCTTCTTGACTGGTCCAAGCTTGATCCAAAAGCTCCTTGGATCACACCGTGCTAGCTCCAAATCTTAACATTTTAACCTTTGTTGAGCTATGCACCTACTAAGATCTTGATAATGAATCTGTCACTAATTAAACACAAGATCATTAGTACTATAACTACATGAGTTGATCATCATCAAAGCTAGAGTGATGGGCCTTTGGGCCAACAATTATTGTTATACAGTAATAACATCGTCCTACTTATCTTGTTCATTAACATCATGTATCCTGATTGATGTTGTTACCATTGCCATCACTGAGTTATCCTAGTGATCTAAATTACATGTACATTAGATAATCTTAATAATATAATAACATGATTATTAAACAATTTACACTGAAACTGGGAAAATTGATGGAGGGGACAACATCTGTATTTTGAGTGGATCTATGATATAGGTTGCGCAGCCGAAAGAGGGTTCCACTGCAGAGTTCCTGTGGGGTGACTAACACCCCATCCTATTCTTATTCCTGTTATACATGTTACACATGTTACCTGACTTGTTATACATATTACCTGACTATCTTGTGGTAGGGCCTGGTTTAGTGCCAGGAGTCTCAGCTGTGGTCCCGGGTATGTACGAGACCCGCTTAAAACATAAACTATTTCTCCAATCAATCAGTTTCAATAACATAGGATCTCGATTGACATATGTAATAAGCGTAGTATGGGATGTGTTTACTACATGTGACAAATTGGTGTTCGTTAATATAATTAATAACAATAGACTGACATCATAATAACAACAGACTGACATCATAAACCTTAGTTTATGTGTGTTTACCTGTTATATGCCTATATTCCATGATAGATATATGATAGATATATAATATGATAGACACTTGACCTGACATATAATTGTAACAGGCTGATCCACTTTACTCTTAAGTTATGTACTGCCTGAAACTTAACACTGTGACATATTGATTGATGTTATATACTACTGTCTCTAATTTCAGTGTTGTACAGTTTTACTTTTACTATTTCTTTTCAAACTTATTCGTGATATTCTCTATTTAGTTTAATCTATAGAAATATCATGGTATGCTTATACATTATATGCATGTGCACTTTTCGCTAATTTTACACACTCATTAGGAGTTCTGACCCCTTGGATTTGCACATTCAGGTATATGTGTATTTCTTTTACTGAGCAGATATCTGAGTAGATCATGCGTATCTGAGGAGTACGAAGTCTCTTTTGTTTGATCACTAGATTCTTTAGTAAAGTTCATGTTTTTCTTTTCTTTCTGTTGATTTCCTTTGATTCTCTATATATATTAGACTTGGTGGTTGTTCTGTTAATTATTCATATAATAACATTATCATGTGTAGGATTTATATGTATTAGTGCAATGACTTTATTGCCTTTATTGTTAATTTATATTACTTGTTTAGGTCACTTTAGGCTTAGCGTGTATATATGGGATATTTTCCTCACTTATATACGTTGCTGACTCTCGTCGCATCTCCGCTCCAGCGTATTTTAAAAGTGGGGCGTGACAGCGGTTGTTGGGTTCAGACAATGGAGAGGCTCGGTGGTTGGTGCACGAAGAAGATAGAGGAGCTCGGCCTGGGAAGGAGCGAAAGGGTGCTCTGCTGGCTGTGAAGGGGAGGGAAAGAAGAAGGATTAGTTTAGGGTTAGGGTTAGGTTTAGTTGATGATTATATATAGAGGGATATAATGGGCTGTAGGTTTAGGTTTCGGGTTGTGGATTGTATTGGCCCAGAGACCCATCACTCTAGTTTTGATGATTATTAACTCATGTAGTTATTTTTTACTAATAATCTTGTGATATTTAGTTTCAGATATTTGATCAAGATATTAGTAGGTGATTAGCTTCAATAAAGGTGTTTTGGAGCTTTCACATGTTGATTCAAGAGCTCGAGTGTCAAGATTGCATCTTGTACTCGGTTGGAGTCAAGCTCGGTGGATCGTGTTTGGATCGAGTCTCTTGGAGAAGGAGTTCTACAAGAAAACCTCGGTATTGTGTTTAGTTTAGTATGTTTAGATCATTGTAAAGATTAGATAGTATTGATATCCTCAAGTTCACAATACACACACATGTTTTAAGTTTGTTGGTTTTTGATTTAACCGATATTGGATTCCCTGTCAAAAACATAGATATAAATCTTTATATGTATAATGGATTCTATCCATATACAATATGCTTTAAAGTTGTTTCAATATCATGTTTTGTATTTACATGTGTTTTGAAAAAATTGGATTTCCATTTCAAAGCTTAGTTTTTGCAAAATACCGATTTTGTATTTAAGCCAAATTTCAATATTACAAAATAGTTCAAGTTGTTTATAATATGTGTTGAATTTTGTTACACATATTTGTATTTCAAAGATCTTAAAAGAACTTATTTTTGTGGAATTTTTGTGATTTTATTGGATTTATTTGAAATTAAAAGATAAGTTTTTCTATCCTATAAATCCCAGCCCAGACACACTGGCGGTCGACCGGCCGATCGACCGGACCAGTGGTCGGTCGACCGGCATGGTCGACCGATATGCACGAGGACGTGCACATGCCAGCCCACTTGGCCGGTCGACCGCGAGGTCGACCGACTGAGAGCACCCCACTCTCGGGTGGGGGACGGTCGACCGTTGGCTAAGCACGGTTGACCGGGAGGTCGATCACAGGCATAACGCTCAGAAAATTGACCGTTGGCCGGTCGACCGGAAGGGCAAAATTTCCTTTTCCTGCTGCCAACGGGCAGATTTGTTTGTGGGCTATAAAGACCCACTTCTTTGGGCTGTTTTAGCCAAGATTTTTAAGAGCAAAAAATCCTATTCTTTAAGCGTTTTTCAGCAAGAGTTTTTTGGGTTTAAAAGTTTTATTTACACTTGTTTTTAAAGTGTTAGAATATCAAAGAAAATAAAGTCTTTTGGGAATTAGTTTTGATCTAAATTTCAATATCTATTTGAAGATTTTTCCAAGTGATTTTCTTTGTTCAAAACACTTTAATTTCTCACACTTGAGCTATCTATCTATCCTATCTATTAGGATCTTATTTTGTGAGGACAATTGGTTTGTGGTTGTTGATACCATGAAGAGTTGTAACCCCTCCTTACTTTGTGATATCCCTCTAGTGCTAGGTGATTGTGTTGTTATCCCTCTAGTGAGAGGTGATTGTGGAGATTGCGTTGGTATCCCTCTAAGTGTAGAGGTGATTGCTGTGGAGTTGTGGCTTAGTGTCTTATCCCTCTAGTGAGAGATTGATCTTGTTTTGGCTAAGTGCCCATCCCTCTAAGTGTAGAGGTGATAGTTGTTGTGCCATACCTCTTGTGTAGAGGTTGTATTGTTGGAGAGAGGAGTTGTGTACTCCCAGTTTGTATTACCCAAATCCTCAGTGGAGGTTCCCTAAGTGGGAAGTCTTGTGTGGACGTTATAGTGGAAATCCTTCTGTGTGAAGGTGGGGACGTAGAGCAGTAACTCGAACCTCGAACATATCTTGTTGTTAGCGATTAATCCACTATCTCTTAACTCTCTCTCTTATTTTGTGCATTGCATCATATTGTTCATATCATATATATGCTTGGGTTTGTTTGTGTGCCATACATGTGTTAAACCAAGAGAGCTTCATATAGCACCTCAACTCTTATTCAGAGGAATCAAGAGGAGTTAGTCCAGAGCCCTTCTCCGGAATTTGGCTACACTCTTTGGTTACACTAAGTGTGTTGCAATTTGTTTTAATTTCGCATTATTTGTCACTAGATTAGCCTTACACCTATTCACCCCCCCTCTAGGTGTACTTTCAATTGGTATTAGAGTCTACGCTCCTGATATTAGGTTTAACCACCGAGGAGTGAGATCTTGGTTAGCTAATCTAGTATTTGCATTTGCACACTTATTTGTTTACACCACTCATGGATTACCTTACACCTCCCATGTTTGATGTTTCTAACATCGCTATATGGAAGCATAGGATGAGTATGTACCTTAAAACCCTAGGATTGCATGTTTTCCTTGCCGCTACCAAGAAATCTTATCTTGATAATAGCAAGTATATAGAGGCCAATGCACAAGCCCTAGAGGCACTTAGGAGCACTTTAAGCAAAGAATATTTGTCTATGGTTTCTTATTGTGATTCCGCTTTTGCAGTGTGGAACACTTTGACCTCTCCAAAGCTTCAAACACCAAACATTGTAGAGAAGGAATCTAGTGGAGGAGAATCCGAACAACATTGCTACATGGTCTAAGGGAATGACTCCTTGAGGTACATTCGGAAACTCAACTAGAAGATAGTGCTAGTTCTTCCGGTGATGATCATATTGATGCCGATGCATTAATGAAGAATTATTTATTGTTTGTGAAAAACTATTAGAAAAATACCAACTCTTGAAAAAGAAAAGCCTTAAACTAAAAGAAGAAAATAAGGATTTATTTTCAAAACTTGATTTTGCTTTGCAATAGAGGGATGAGATTTCAAATGAACGTGACTCCTTGAAATCCTAACTTGAACTTGCTCAAAATGAAAACAAAATTTTGAAAAGTAAAAATAATTGCGATGAAGTGTTGAAGAAAAATGAAGTTCTATCTTCAAAACTTGATTTTGTGTTAAAAGAAAATGAATCTTTGAAAAATAAAATTGCTTCAATTTCAAAAGATTGGATTTGTTTTCTAATGAAATAAGACTCTGAAAATAATATTGATTCTCATGTTTGTCATGCTAGTATAGCTTCACTATCTAGTGTAATCATAGCATGCTCCACCTCTCTTCTATTATTGCAAATGATATAAATGTATTAAAGAAGAGTGTTGATTGTTTGGGGCTCCATTTTGAGCCATTGTGCCATGAACCACACACGGTTAGAATCCATGTTTCGTAAGAAACATGCTCCTCACATGTATGCACTGAAATACACCTAGAGGGGGGGGTGAATAGGTGTAATTGCTAATCTAATGCTCTTTTTCAATTTTACTTAAGTGAGTGATGCAACGATCTCTCAAACACGACTAAGAGCCGAATACCCCTTGCGAGGTTCTGAACTCCTTCCTCCCAATTCCCCTTAAATGGGTTAGAGGTGCGCAATGCAACCGTGTTGTATTGAGGTGTGATCGAACAATTCCAAGTATGAAATGCGATGATGAAATGCACACAAGTAATATAGCAAGAAATATTGAAAGCAAGTAAAATAAACAAGTAAGGATAGCACAAATAAAAGTTAGTTCACAAGTAATAGATTGGAAGTAATTTAAAGCAAGAAATTAAGCAAGAAGAACGCCAAGCCAATCGCAAACAAGGTGATTTGTTTCGAGGTTCGAGCCCGTAGCTCTAGTCCCCGCCTTCACCTCCGTGAAGGGTTTCCACTATCCCCTTAGGATCCCGTACAAGTTAGGCCTCCAAAGACCTCAAGCCCGTAGCTTCACCTTACAAAGAAATTCCCCTTAGGAACTTGTCTCCACAAGAACAAAGGATTACAATTTGGTGATCTCAACTAGACACAACACTCTTTCTCTTTTACAAACACTCTCACACTTTTACAACTTCACCTATAGAAAGAATATGAAATTTTTGGCTCTATGAAGTGTTTGTGAGAAAAGCTTCAGTTGTAGAGTGATATTAAGAATCAAACAACAACTGAAAAATCAAACTTAAAAGAATGGAAATGAAAGCTTTAAACTATTTTTCTCTTTCTCTTGAAAACAATGAAAACTTGTATTTTTCTTGGTTCATAACTAAGGCCTATTTCCCACTATTTATAGGGAGAGAATAGGTTAAAAACTCTGATTTTTCCAGCTAATATCACCTGCAAAAGCACCCCAACAACCCTCTAAAAAGTCTGTTAAACAGAAAATAAAACAGATTTTCAGAACAGCCCAAAGAGGAAAGAGCCGTTGGAGGTGTTGCAGGCCTACCGGTCGACTGCCGGTCGACCGGGACCCTGCTGGCAAAAGAGCCGTTATGGCTCCGGTCGACTGCCGGTCGACCGATCTCAAGAGAGGAAACACAGTTTCCTTCTACCGGTCGACCGACCCAGTCGACCGGAAGGATACAGAGAGCAAACGTCTAATTTCGGTCGACTGGTCTGTTGGTCCGGTCGACCGACAGACATGCACAACTTGTGCATGTCCGGACACAGCAGCCGGTCGACTGGGCCGGTCGACCGGTATGCCTGGAAAACTGTTTTTCTGGGCAGATTTTAAGATAGAAATTTTGTATAAAATCTTTAAAAATCTGAAGCTAAGTTTTATGCTGAAAATAGTTTATATACATGTATTTAAACAAGTTTTTGAAGATGTATAGCTTTGGGTACATGTATGTATAAACTAAGGCATAAACCTAGAAATAAATATTTTGAAAACATAGAAACATACAAAACAAATGTGTGTGCAAATCCTAGAGCCAAATTTCACATATTCTATCTTTACAAAACTAAACTTACAAACTACAATGGTCTTCAAGACTTCAACTTGAGCTATCTTCTCTTGATCTTCAATATTGTACTTTGAGCCCAATTTGACTTGTCTTGAGTCCAATGTACCTTCCTTTAGGGAAGAATCCATCTCTTTAATATATAAACCTGAAACACACTTAAACAACAATTTATATTAGTACACATAACTATATGTTTTGTAATCATCAAAATACACTAAACATGGGTTGATTGTAACCTTGGGCCAACAATCTCCCCCTTTTTGATGATGACAAACATATGAGTTATTAAACAAATAAAAGAAGAAAGAGCTTGGAAAGCTCCCCCTTAAACAATGCTATGTATTTAACATGAATATGAACACTATGTAAACATACATAAAGCATTGAAAAATATCATCACCAACAAAATAAACTATCATAAGGAATAACAAAATTTAAAACAAACCACATATTTTTCTCCCAAAACTAATATATATTTATATTTTTCTCCCAAAACTAATATATATTTATATTTCTCCCCCTTTTTGTCATACATCAAAAGGGTTAAAAAAAATTTAAGACAAAAAAAAACAAACATATTAGAAACCAAAACAAAACAAACTAAGATATTTTAAGTATCAATCTTACATACATTCAATTCACCACAAATAAATGAGAATCTTGCATAATCTAAAGGTTTTGTGAAAATATCTGCAAGTTGAAAATCTGTGGAAACAAAATCAATATCTATGTCACCTTTTTTCAAAGTGATCTCTAAGAAAATGATATCTAATGTCTATATGTTTGGTTTTACTATGTTGATTAGCATTTTTGGTCATGTGAATAGCACTAGTATTATCACAATAAATCTTAACATGATCAAAATGTAAATCAAAATCGAGAAGAGTATGTTTCATCCAGAGTACTTGTGCACAACAAGCTCCGGCTGCTACATATTCCGCCTCGGCGGTTGAAAGGGCTACACTATTTTGCTTTTTGGAAGACCAAGACACAAGACAATGCCCAAGAATTGGCAAGTGCCACTTGTGCTCTTCCTATCTACCCTACAACCGGCATAGTCAGCATCCGAATAACTAGTCATGGTAAATTGGTTAGTTTTCGGATACCACAAACCTAAATCAATTGTGCCCTTAAGATACCTAATTATGCGTTTTACCGCTATTAAGTGTGATTCCTTAGGACATGATTGAAAACGTGCACATAAACATACGGAAAACATTATATCCGGCCTACTAGCCGTAAGATAGAGTAAACTACCAATCATGCTACGAAATAATTTGATGTCTACTTCCTTACCTTGTTCGTCCTTGTCAAGTTTCGTAGTGGTTGCCATGGGAGTCTTTGCTACTTTGGATCCTTCAAGCCCGAACCTCTTGATGAGTTCTTTGGTGTACTTTGCTTGGTTGATGAATGTCCCATCACTACGTTGCTTGATTTGAAGTCCAAGGAAGAAGTTGAGCTCTCCCATCATAGACATCTCGAATTCCTTTTTCATGCATGATTCAAAATTCTTGCAAAGTGAAACATTAGTAGATCCAAAAATAATGTCATCAACATAATTTGAACTATGAGGATATCTTGATCTATATGTTTGGTAAATAATGTTTTATCCACTTTTCCTTTCTTAAAATCATTTGAAATCAAAAAGAAGACAATCTTTCATACCAAGCCCTAGGGGCTTGTTTTAAACCATAAAGTGCTTTATCTAATTTATAAACATAATTAGGGTGTGTAGGATCAACAAACCCGGGGGGTTGTTCAACATACACCTCCTCATCAATATACCATTAAGAAAGGCACTCTTTACATCCATTTGAAATAACTTAAAATCTTTAAATGAGGCATATGCTAAGGTCATCCGTATGGCTTCGAGCCGTGCTACGGGTGCAAAGGTTTCTTCAAAATCGATCCCTTCGATTTGAGTGTACCTTGGGCAACTAACCTAGCCTTGTTTCTAACTACATTACCCGATTCATCCAACTTGTTCTTAAAGATCCATTTAGTGCCAATAGTTGGTCTATCTTGGGGCCTAGGAACAAGGTGCCAAACTTGGTTGCGCTCAAATTGATTGAGCTCCTCTTGCATGGCAAGCAACCAATATGAATCGGCCTCGGCCTCGAGGACATTTTTAGGTTCTATGTGTGAAATAAAAGCAAAATTACCACAAAAATCTTGAATCTTAGAGCGAGTGGTTACCCCTTTTGATACTTCACCTATGACGAGGTCCTTGGGATGATGAGATTGAATCTCCAATCCTTTGGTAGTGGTTGAGAGGGCTCCTCTTCATTTGCTTGATGTTTATTTCCTTGAGCCTCTTCCACTTTGGCTTCACTTCCATCACCATCCTTTGGCTTGTCTCCCATGGTAGAAGCATCCTCCAAGGTCACTCTCTCCAAGCCTTCATCTAAAGCATCAATTTCTACACAATTCTTAACAAACTTGTTAGATTCCTCAAATTTAACATGAATAGATTCCTCAATAGTCAAAGTTGACCTATTGAACTCTATAAGCCTTACTAGAATTTGAGTAACCTACAAAAATAGCCTCATATGATCTAGCATCAAATTTTCCAAATTAATATTTGTATTTAAAACAAAACATTTGCAACCAAACACTTTGAAATAAGAACATTGGGTTTTCTAGAAAAATACATCTCATAAGAAGTCTTAGTAGTATTTTTACATAGGAAAACACGATTTGCAATGTAACATGAAGTATGAACGGCCTCGGCCCACAAATAATGTGGTAGACCATATTCATTTAACATTGTCCTAGCCATCTCTTGTAAAGTACGATTTTTCCCGCTCAACTACTCCATTTTGTTGTGGAGTTCTAGGACAAGAAAGTTCATGTTTTATTCTGTTCCTCACAAAAAGTGGTAAAGGGAAGGTTAATGAACTCACCTCCTCTATCACTTCTTATTTTAATTATTGAGGAGCCATTTTCCTTTTCAACTCTTTTCTTAAAGGCTTGAAAATGTGAAAAGGTTTGACTTTTATGTTCAAGAAAATACCCAAGTAAAACGCGAAAAATCATCTACTAAAACATAAGCAAATCTACTCCCACTTAAACTTTGGTTTGAGTTGGGCCAAATAAATCCATGTGGATTAGCTCTAATGGACGTGATGACATGATATCCTTAATTGATTTGAATGAGGACTTAGTTTGTTTCCCAAATTGACATGCGTCACAAACTCGGTCCTTTTCAAAGTTCAATGAAGGAATACCCTTCACCATTTCCTTAGAGTTAAGCCTAGAAATATGGTCAAATGAAACGTGGCCTAATCTCCTGTGCCACAACCAGAGTCGTCATCGAGGGCTTTTAAACATGTTATATTACAAGACATATTTAACATATCAATCATATAAACATTGCTTTCACGAAAACCGGAAAATACACAAACATTAGAAGTTCTATCAATCACTTTACAAGAAACATTATCAAAAACAACATCAAAACCTTTATCACAAAGTTGACTAACACTCAAGAGATTATGCTTGAGGCCATCAACTAAAACTACATTTTCAATTAAAGGAGAGGTGCCAAGTTTTACATTACCAATACCGATGATTTTACCCTTGGCGTCATCTCCGAAGGTGACGGTGCCACCTTCATGATATCTTGATAGGGTTGCAAAGTTGTTGATGTCCCAAGTCATGTGCCTTGAGCAACCGCTATCAAGATACCATAAACCTCTACGTCTTTGAGCTTTGGAAAGTACCTTGCTTGTGCTCTCATTTGCCATGAAGCACATATTGGCGTGTCGATCTCCTCCTCGGATTCACTTTCGTCATCCCATGTTGCTTTCATAGCCTTCTTCTTGTATGGCTTCTTGGATGAAGATGGCTTCACTTGTTCCGGACACTCCGCTACTATGTGTCCCGGCTTTTGGCAATTAAAGCAAATGATCTTCCTTTCTTCCTTGCCTCCTTGCCATCTCCTCCTTCCTTGGTACTTTGCCTTGTTGTACATCCTCCGGACATTTTTGACTAGAAGTGAGAGCTCCTCGTCATCTTCTTCTTCGTCATCTTCGTCGGAGTAGGTAGCATGACTTTTGAAGGCAATGGTCTTCTTTTTGGTAGGTGCCATGTCCTCCCTTGCCTTTCTCTCCATCTCATGGGTCTTCAAGTTCCCAATGAGTCCAATGAGCTCAATCTCATCTTTGTCATTGAGTTCCTTCAATGTTGTAGCTTTCACTTCCCATGATGGAGGAAGAGCCCGGATGATCTTCCTCCCCTTTGGTCATTGTTGATTTCTTCACCTAGAGAAGCAAGACCATTAGTAATCTTTGTAAACTTAGTAACCATATCATCTATGGTTTCATTCTCTTGCATGCAAAATTTTCATATTGGGACCGAAGAAGGTCTATCTTGGCCCTCTTCACTTGTGATGTCCCCTCATGTGTTACTAGCAAATGGGTCCAAATCTCATAGGCGGATTTGCAATGGATGACTCTAGCTATGTCATCATCATTGAGGGCTTGTAGGAGTGCATAATGAGCCCTAGCATTGGCATCAAACTCCTTGGTCCTCAATTTCGGACCAAGTAGATTCATCACCGGGGGGTACACTAAAGGACTTAGTCACGGCCTTTGCAACTCGGCTACCTAGAGATTGCAAGAAAACGGTCATCTTAACCTTCCATATGGGAAAGTTAAGTCCATCAAACTTAGGTGGGTCTTTAATTCCATCGGCCATGTTTACTATGTGGAAATGAATGAAGTGATTAGCAATATAAGGATCTCTCTAAGGTTGTTAAGCCAAATCCTAGAGTCCAAGCTCTGATACCAATTGAAATACACCTAGAGGGGGGGTGAATAGGTGTAATTGCTAATCTAATGCTCTTTTTCAATTTTACTTAAGTGAGTGATGCAACGATCTCTCAAAACACGACTAAGAGCCGAATACCCCTTGCGAGTTCTGAACTCCTTCCTCCCAATTCCCCTTAAATGGGTTAGAGGTGCGCAATGCAACCGTGTTGTATTGAGGTGTGATCGAACAATTCCAAGTATGAAATGCGATGATGAAATGCACACAAGTAATATAGCAAGAAATATTGAAAGCAAGTAAAATAAACAAGTAAGGATAGCACAAATAAAAGTTAGTTCACAAGTAATAGATTGGAAGTAATTTAAAGCAAGAAATTAAGCAAGAAGAACGCCAAGCCAATCGCAAACAAGGTGATTTGTTTCGAGGTTCGAGCCCGTAGCTCTAGTCCCCGCCTTCACCTCCGTGAAGGGTTTCCACTATCCCTTAGGATCCCGTACAAGTTAGGCCTCCAAAGACCTCAAGCCCGTAGCTTCACCTTACAAAGAAATTCCCCTTAGGAACTTGTCTCCACAAGAACAAAGGATTACAATTTGGTGATCTCAACTAGACCACAACACTCTTTCTCTTTTACAAACACTCTCACACTTTTACAACTTCACCTATAGAAAGAATATGAAATTTTTGGCTCTATGAAGTGTTTGTGAGAAAAGCTTCAGTTGTAGAGTGATATTAAGAATCAAACAACAACTGAAAATCAAACTTAAAAGAATGGAAATGAAAGCTTTAAACTATTTTTCTCTTTCTCTTGAAAAACAATGAAAACTTGTATTTTTCTTGGTTCATAACTAAGGCCTATTTCCCACTATTTATAGGGAGAGAATAGGTTAAAAACTCTGATTTTTCCAGCTAATATCACCTGCAAAAGCACCCAACAACCCTCTAAAAAGTCTGTTAAAACAGAAAATAAAACAGATTTTCAGAACAGCCCAAAGAGGAAAGAGCCGTTGGAGGTGTTGCAGGCCTACCGGTCGACTGCCGGTCGACCGGGACCCTGCTGGCAAAAGAGCCGTTATGGCTCCGGTCGACTGCCGGTCGACCGATCTCAAGAGAGGAAACACAGTTTCCTTCTACCGGTCGACCGACCCAGTCGACCGGAAGGATACAGAGAGCAAACGTCTAATTTCGGTCGACTGGTCTGTTGGTCCGGTCGACCGACAGACATGCACAACTTGTGCATGTCCGGACACAGCAGCCGGTCGACTGGGCCGGTCGACCGGTATGCCTGGAAAACTGTTTTTCTGGGCAGATTTTAAGATAGAAAATTTTGTATAAAATCTTTAAAAATCTGAAGCTAAGTTTTATGCTGAAAATAGTTTATATACATGTATTTAAACAAGTTTTTGAAGATGTATAGCTTTGGGTACATGTATGTATAAACTAAGGCATAAACCTAGAAATAAATATTTTGAAAACATAGAAACATACAAAACAAATGTGTGTGCAAATCCTAGAGCCAATTTCACATATTCTATCTTTACAAAACTAAACTTACAAACTACAATGGTCTTCAAGACTTCAACTTGAGCTATCTTCTCTTGATCTTCAATATTGTACTTTGAGCCCAATTTGACTTGTCTTGAGTCCAATGTACCTTCCTTTAGGGAAGAATCCATCTCTTTAATATATAAACCTGAAACACACTTAAACAACAATTTATATTAGTACACATAACTAATATGTTTTGTAATCATCAAAATACACTAAACATGGGTTGATTGTAACCTTGGGCCAACATGCACACATACACGGCACACACATGACACTAGGTATGCTCATGTGTACACTTGTACACATTATGGACGTAAGGGCCACCTTGTAAAATTTTGTTATGATAGGATACATAATGTAAATTTTGCAAATAAATTTGTTTGGGTTAGGAAAAGTGCTAACCCCCATGAACCCAATAGAGTATGGGTACCAAAATTTACCCCTATTGTATTTGATGTAGGTGTGGGCTCTCACATGACGTGAGAGGCATTGGTGCCTTTGAAATCACCTAGAGGGGGGTGAATAGGTGACTAGCTAATCTAATGGTGAATTAATGCGGAATTAAAACTATTTATGCAAACTAAAAACTATTAAGCTAAACACACAAGGTATAACCTAAGAGTGTAGCTGATTCCCGGTGAAGGGCTCTGGACTAACTCCTCAAGATTCCTTTAGATAAGAGTTGAGGTGCCGCTATGGCTCTCTTGGTTGAATACAAGTGGGAGCAAACAATCCCCAAGCATATAACAATATAGCATAAGATATATCAAGCATATAAAGATGAAAGCAATATAAGCATGCAAGATATAAACACAAGTGAGAGATAGAGAGAGCAATCGCAAACACGGGAGATTTGTTTCGAGGTTCGAGCACCCTTGCTCTACGTCCCCGCCTTCAACACTATGAAGGATTTCTACTAGAATCGATCCCACCGGATCACTCGTGCCGCAAAACCTATAAGGAGTTCACACTAGAACGCTTGGACTCACTAGTTCCTCTCTTGTTCCCACAAGAACTATACACTAGCATGCCGAGGCCGCTCCTCTACACGAGCTCTAACTAGAACTCGAAACAATGCGAACCCGCAAGTCCGCCTCCTCAAATACAAAGTAGAACACTTTGGTGATCGAAACACTTTGATCACCTTAAACACTCTCACAACAAAGGTCCCTATAGGATGGATGTAGCAATGGATAGCTCAAGTGTATGTGAGAAAAAAACTAGGATTGATTTGGTGGTGAAAAAACTCAAGAAATCTCTTTTACAAAACACTCTTGAAAAACTCTCCATTTGATATGGAAGTACTTGGCTCTAAAACAAATGGAGATAAACACTTTGAACTGTATGAAAAACTAGCTTAAAAACCCACTTTAAATCTTGTATAAAATAGTCCGAGAGAAGTGCCTTTTATAGGCTTCAAAAATGTGGCCGTTGGAGGCCAACTCAGCAGTCTGGACTGCTGGCGGTCGACCGCCCGGTCGACGGCCAGCGGTCAGATTTCTGACCGTTGTGCCAGCGGTCGACTGGCCGGTCAACCGTGGCCTGGATACAGAGAGCAGTAACGCTCTGCCGGTTGACTGCCCGATCGACCGGGGCCATTTCCAGAGAGCAGAGCTCTCTGGCGGTCGACCGGTCGGTCGACCGGCCCTCCAGCCAAACAAGCCGTGCACGTTTGTGCACGTGGTCGACCGCCCGGTCGACTGACCTCTGGCACGGTCGACCGTGCGGTCAACCGGCAGAAGGCCAGAAACGGTTTTTAGAGATTTAAAAATCGGTCTTTTTTCTTTAATAAAATCCCATAAATTCTCATAAATTCTACAAAAATAAGTTCAGTGATATACTTTGATATACGAACATGTTTGAGTAAAAATCAAAACAGGTTACAAATATTTTGAACTATTTTTATAACATGAAAGGTTTGCCTTAAAAAAAATCTGTATTTTCTAAAATTTATTTTTCCAAAACTTGTCCAAATACAAAAACAAGATATTCTAAACACTTTTTAAGCTTAGTGTGTATGGATATGATCCACTACACATATATGATGAAATATCTATGTTTTTGACATTAAACTCTAAAATAGTTTTGATAAAACACATGTATATTTTGAAGCTTAAAAATCAAACCGATATTTTTCTAAAATAAAAACTCTTTCATGAAAATACATATAATCTTGTGTGTGAGTGTATATGAACTTGAGCAATCCACCAACTAATCTATCCTTTACATTTTATCTAAAAACAAAATCTTACTACAAACAAACCTAGACACAAGTCTTCTCTTGAAGGTCTTCTTCTTCTTGACTTGGTCCAAACCTTGATCTAATGAGCTAGACTCCTCTTGAGTACTTGATGCAATCTTGATGTGCGAGCTCTTGAATCGACAAGTGCTAGCTTCAAAACTTGACTTTAATCCTTTGTTGAAGCTAAACACCAACTAAGATCTTGATCAAATATCTGAGACTAATTTAAACACAGGATCATTAGTACTATAACTACATGAGTTAATCATCATCAAAACTAGAGCGATGGGCCTTTGGGCCAACAATCTTCCCATTTTTGATGATGACAAAACTCATGGAGTTATACATGCATGAATTAAAGTCAAGCTTCATAGAAGCTCCCCTTAACTCATGCATAACAATAAACAAATAGATATGACAATGAAGTGCATAAAACTAAACAAATATGTATGCATAAAACTAAACAAATATGTATGTATAAACAAGGTGAGAGAAAATATGCATAAACAAAAGGTCTTTTTCTCTAAAAACCTTCTCCCCATTTTTTGTATAAACTTTCAAAATCATTCTCCTCCTTTTTGTGTAAACATAAACTCAAATTGTAAATATGCATATATAAACTCAAAATCATAATATGCATATATAAACTCAAAATCATTCTCCCCTTTTTTGTCAATCATCAACAAAGGGGTGAAAAACAAATCAACAATAAGAATATACATGTGATACACATTCATGGAGAGGAAGACGGTAAGTTAGCTTCCATGCATACATGCATTACATGAAGAAGGGCTGACAAAATCCGAACTCACATAAAGCATAATATACAATGCATAAGTGGAGATGTTAAGCTCTCCCTACATACGTGTATCTCATAACGAAGAGATGTCAAGCTCTTCAATACAAGATACACTCAACATGAATCTATATATGGAAGAGATGTTAGCTCCCCTTGCATATAGGCAATACATATCAAAACATTTTTAACATTACTTTAAAACAAATTTTGAATTTTCTTAAGTCAATAATCACATTTTGAGATACCACTTGTAAGTAAACAAAATTTAAAGATATCACAAGTTTTTTGATACCAATAGAAATTTAAACATTTGTAAATTGTGATACCAAACAAGTAAAATATTTTATATGTAGATACCAATTGAAATATGATAAATTTTGATGTCAATTAAAAGGTAAATATGAAGTATATTGATACCAATTGAAATACTAATAGAAAATAATGCATAAGCTCATTAAATACCAATTGAGATACCAATTGAAAACACGATTTAAGTCAAGCTTAGCATACATAATTTGTGCTTTAAACATGTAAAGATTGTAAATCAAGCACAATCAAGTCATATATATGTATGAAAAATGAGAATACTAAATGAAATTGATATTATTTGTAATTTGAAGCATACATATATAAGAAAATAAAAGATGAGTATACAAAAAATAATTTCATGTAGTTCATGTGTATAACTCATGCCTAACCACCCTATTCATGCATATGATAAAAGAATTTTCAATAAGGCATACAAGGCATGGTCGCCCATCCGTCCGCCCTTAAAGGGTTGGTAGGGGTTTTCAAAAATAAGAGTTTGAAAATATTTTACAAAAATTTGAAAACTCTACCAATTGAAGAAGAATAAATAACTAGTTTAAAGTAATTTTGAAAAACTAGTTAAAAATCCTTCAAACATAAAACCAAATCATATATATCTCATGAAACATACCAAATACATAAGTGTTGACACTCGAAATCTATAAAGCTCAAAAATTCTCATGAAGACAATGTCATGAGTAAACAAATGAAGTGTGAGTGTACAAGAATCATGTAATAGCATTTTCATGAAAGAAATCAATGAGGCTCAAGATAAACATGAATTTCATTTTATTAAAAAATGAAAATCATAAAAATTTATTTTCATTAAAAATAAACTTCAAGGCATATGTATGTTCTGTCAAAACTAAAAATATACATACATATCTTAAACACAAAAGAGTTTATAATGGAATTTGCATGAAGGCAAGAGACTCAAGGGTATACATGTATATTTATTAGTTTTGAACAAAAATTACATATACATAAAGAAACAGCACAAAATAGGCAAAATAAGTATAAATGAAGGAATCATCAAAACTAGACTATACATGTACATGAAATGAGTAGAAATAAGCAATGAAGTACAAACATATAAGAATCAAATGTTGCTCACTACTTTTACAAATATATACACAAGTTTTAATGAAAACTACATCTAAACAAGCATTCACCTCATGAAGCATAAATACAAAACATGAACATGCTAAAAATCATTAATGTAAAAGCATGAAAATAAAATAAGAGTTCAAAGATAGTTACCAAAACCATTAGGGCATATCTCTATATCTCCAAACATGGTGGTCTTCTGTAACACCCCGCTCCCGGAATACGTACTTAGTTGCGTATTCAGATTTTGAT
This sequence comes from Agave tequilana, assembly GCA_038442645.1. Classification (NCBI taxonomy): domain Eukaryota; kingdom Viridiplantae; phylum Streptophyta; class Magnoliopsida; order Asparagales; family Asparagaceae; genus Agave; species Agave tequilana. The sequence continues at coordinate 87,572 of JAVJIF010011034.1, read as the reverse complement.
CGTATTTTTCGATTTACCTTCTGTACTTATTTTGTATTATGAATTGTTTATATGATTGTTTTGTCTTAAATTTGGATTCGTGGACTCGGAGTCAGCCCTAGTCTGAACCGAAGACCCGATCCTAATGTATTACTTGATTTGGTCTTTCCGGTAATTAGATTTGACCGATTTCAGTTTCAAATATTATTTTCCTATATTTTAGATTTTATATGATTTTCTGAAATTTTCCTGAATTTAATTAAATATCTTCAAAACCGGTGTCGACCAATGCTTCTGATCGATTCTCAGATTTTTAATTTGCAAACAGTTAGGAATTTCTAGAAAGTCCTTTAGGCATTATCTCTTAGAATTACATTTCTTACCTAAATACTTTTTCTGAGGATTTTATGAATTTATGAAAATTCCACCGGAGTCGGTAGCTAGCTGATTCCGGGATTTTTAGTTTTAAAACTGTAAAGTATTTCTTAAAACGGATTTCACTATAATTATTAGATTAATATTCTTGATTTTTGATAATTATTTCGGGTCGTTCCGAGATACTTGAATTTCGGACGATTCCGGTATTTTCCCGAAAGATTTCCGCATCCGCAACCGAATCCCGGGAATCCGCCACTTTCATTATTTTTTCATTTTCTCTTCCAAGATAATAATTTCCCTTTTCCATTTTCTTTTCCTTTTCCTATTTTCTTTCTTTCCTTCCACCCTAAGTTTTCCCCAAACTTTTACAACTTCCAATTCCTTCTCTAATCTTCCAATTACTTCCACCACAAATATCTCCACCTCACCCTCCACCTCACCCTTCACCTTGGCAAGCCATGATTGGCCAAGAGAAACACCTCACCTCCCCACTTTACAAAAACCCCCCTCTCTTTTAATTATTTGCACCTCCTTCACAAAATCTAAAACCTATAAATACTTTTCCTTCTCCTTTCTTTATTCATTTTCACTTCATCTTTCTCTTTCTTCTCTTCACCAAAACCCTAACCTCCAACATCTCCTTCACCTCCACCACCTCCGCCGGCGCCTCCGGCCACCACGACGCCGGCGAGAGACCCCCGAATTCGGCCACCACTTCTTCTCACCAACACCAACAACAAAACCACTAATCCCACCTTCTTCTTCATCATCAACTTCCATCACTACCACCATCACTCCATCACCTTGTACTCTTTTTGGTGAGTGTTCTTCTTCACCAAGATTTGATTAATTCTTAGTATAATTATGTTTTCATATCATGTATACTTAGGTCTTCAAATCATGATTAGTTGACATCAAACAAAACCATCACAAATCTGTTCTGTGCGCTGTTTCCAGTCGACTTGACCTAAGGACTAGTCGACTTGAAACCCTTAGTTGAAACGTAACCTTTTCTGGAACACAGTTTTAGTCGACTTAGGTTATTTATTAGTCGACTAGAAACCTCGATTAGTCGACTACTCCCTTGACCCTAGTCGACTAACTTTTCCTGAATCAGAAACCCAACTCTCTGTTACACAGTTTTAGTCGACTTAGAGTGTCTGTTAGTCGACTTGAAATCACTGTTAGTCGACTACTCTTTCCATCCTAGTCGACTAACTTTTCCTGAAACCAGAACCCAACTCTCTGGAACCCAGTTTTAGTCGACTATACCAGACTGTTAGTCGACTAACCCCTCTATTAGTCGACTACCCTTTCCACCTAGTCGACTAACTTTAGCTGTCTGTTATGGTTGATTTCTTTCTTGAATAGGAACCTTATCCTCTAGACTTACATCACATATTGGTACTACTTGACTTGTCTCTTGACAAACATCATTTTCCCTTCTCTCTTTCTCTCTCCTCTTCACTCTACATATTTATATCATATATTATGGCGCATCCTGAGTTCCGTGGATTTCGGACCTTTCGGCTTTTCGGTGATTTAGGCGAGTTGTCTCGCTCTTCTCTCGTCTCTATTTGAGTTTCCCATTTCGTCGGGACGATAAGTATTTCACTTCTTATTTCCATATTCATGTATCGCCCTCCAATTGCTTGTATTATGGTAGCTTCATTTTTTACTTGTGCCATGCTTATGATATGCTTGCTTCTTTATCGTATACCATGCGTGGCCGACCCTTCGTGGTCGTTGGACTTTGAGTCACTTCCATGTTACCACTTGCTATTACTCAGACCGTCAGTTACATGTTTCTATTTAACACATGTATATCACTTGCCAACTGATTGGTTATCATCTACTACCTGGCATGCCACTACTTGGCAAGACCCTTTTTGTTATGCCATGACTTAACCTGACTATTATCAATCCTTTGATATGCTTGGTTGTTTATTAAATATCATCATTCTGTCATGCTATCACTTAACACCCAGCATGATAACTTGACTTGTGATTATCACCTTTACGGGAACTTTACTTTATTATCCTGTATCATGATCAGTGACTTGTATTCCTGCTTTATATGCAGTGACCTGACTATATAGTACTTATGTACTCCTGATTTCCTGATCATGTCCTGTTCCAGTTATTCCCGTAAAGTGATAATTAAACTAATGAATCCTAAAAAGGACCAACTTGTATTGGGTCGGGGAAACATGCGGATATCAATATGTGTTCGTGTTTACAGTGGCTTTTAGGAATGTTGTGCAACTACATGTTCCGGTCTGACCTGTGGGCCTCCAGGGGACCGAGGGGAGAGCTGGCTCCCTCATTACTGGTACCATCATGATAAGGGCATACATAAGTCCCTCCTGTTAGCCTTGCGGCTGGTTTCCGTTACCATGCAACGGAACAATCCTGGGCCGTGGTCCCGGGTATGTACGGGACCCACTGTAAACATAGTTCGTTGATACCCCCGCTAGTTTCCAATAACAACCTTGTTTTACTCGGATATGGATCTATGTGCGTTGGACGCTAGTTCACATAGCTAGATATCAGGGTAAGACGAGTAATAATAAAGTGTCGTAATAACCGGCTCTTTAAGTTGTAAGTAGAGGTATGTGGAATGGGACGCATACTAAAGCCTGCAACTGAAACGGCTATGAATCTGTAATGTGCCTTACCATAATTACTTGTTCCGGACTTTATATCGGATTTCCTGTTTTATGAGTATTATGTCATGACCACCGTGTAACTCAGGTTGTATGTGCTTAGATTACGATGATATGAGATAAAGGTATATAGATGAGGGTTCCTTGTTTGGATTATTCCTTCGATGTACTAGTCTCATAGAACCGTGATCTAAAACCATACAATCAGATTTACTCGTCCTTGGTTTTATTCGAATTTCCTGTTTTATGATTATTATGCCACACCTGTTCATATCTGCTCTAACCTATCTGCCCCCTGAGTATTTCTTACTTGATATCATTTATTATATGCATACTTGTACTCACCCTGCTTCGCCACTTGGTATTGGTACTACTCGCCTGGGGAGTATCATTTGACTCCCCTGGATCCTCATGTCCAGGTCTTGGAGCTTGGAGCGTGTAGATTCCCCCTGTTGTGGATCAGAGTGGCGCAGCGGTAGCGTGGATCCCCAGCCGATCATCCAGAGCTCCATCCTTCCAGGCCCCCTTGTGGGTCTCTCGAGTTTTCCTTTATAAACTCGTGAGTACCCTTTTCTGTTTATACTTGTACATTTCCAAGTCCTTTATACTGTTCATATATGTACATTTCCATGTATTCCCGCATTTGCGCATATCAGTGATGTAATATTCATGTAATATTGGATCACTTCTGGTGATAACTTTGTAATTGTACTCATGCGTTGGAATGTATAATGCACCACTTGCTTCCGTACTCTGATTCTTACTTGTACTGATGCTTAGCGTATATACGTGAGGGTAGTTCTGACCTACGTATATACGTTGCAGTAACGTCCCCGTACCCGCCAGATCGGGGCGTTACAGGATGGTATCAGAGCCTAGGCTCTAACTTCCTCAGTACGTCCAGAGGGCAAATTAATGGTAAAGAAATTTGCAACTGGAATACTTGAGTCTTGGTTATACATTCCAACTACAAGTGCAGAGTTATCTAATTCTTGACCATCCTTCCTTTGATTCCTAATCCCTCCTATCCTTTCCCTGTTTTGGTTTTATGAAGCCTTTATGCAACTTAAGATATGATTAGACTAGAGAGGTAGTGGCTGGATCAGAATGAAGCTATTATGTGACCTCTTCGGCGAATTCTATGAAGCTTGGTATTCTCCAGATTGATCCTGATCTGGCTATCTTTCAGAAGTCAGCAGTCGGAATTCTCTACGGATATTCTTTCAGAGTGATTGGTGCCTGGTATTCGGGATTCTTAATTATCGGTCTTCTTTATTATTATGCTCAGGACTATCAGGATTTCCTTTATCTTCAGTATTCTGGCTTATTCTCGGAGGGCTATCAATATGCAGTACAACTGGAATTCTATAGATTTATACAGCCGGAAGTGCGGAGGATGATTATTGTTCAGTCGACCTGAGAGCCCTACCTATAGTGCTTCATATCTTAATTAGTATAAATTCCACCCTTGACCTCTTTGTGTTCATTTTACCCCTTACCGAAATTGCGAGGACGCAATTTTTTGTAAGGTGGGTGGAATGTAACACCCCGCTCCCGGAATACGTACTTAGTTGCGTATTCAGATTTTTGATCGTATTTTTCGATTTACCTTCTGTACTTATTTTGTATTATGAATTGTTTATATGATTGTTTTGTCTTAAATTTGGATTCGTGGACTCGGAGTCAGCCCTAGTCTGAACCGAAGACCCGATCCTAATGTATTACTTGATTTGGTCTTTCCGATAATTAGATTTGACTGATTTCAGTTTCAAATATTATTTTCCTATATTTTAGATTTTATATGATTTTCTGGAATTTTCCTGAATTTAATTAAATATCTTCAAAACCGGTGTCGACCAATGCTTCTGATCGATTCTCAGATTTTTAATTTGCAAACAGTTAGGAATTTCTAGAAGTCCTTTAGGCATTATCTCTTAGAATTACATTTCTTACCTAAATACTTTTTCTGAGGATTTTATGAATTTATGAAAATTCCACCGGAGTCGGTAGCTAGCTGATTCCGGGATTTTTAGTTTTAAAACTGTAAAGTATTTCTTAAAACGGATTTCACTATAATTCTTAGATTAATATTCTTGATTTTTGATAATTATTTCGGGTCGTTCCGAGATACTTGAATTTCGGACGATTCCGGTATTTTCCCGAAAGATTTCCGCATCCGCAACCGAATCCCGGGAATCTGCCACTTTCATTATTTTTTCATTTTCTCTTCTAAGATAATAATTTCCCTTTTCCATTTTCTTTTCCTTTTCCTATTTTCTTTCTTTCCTTCCACCCTAAGTTTTCCCCAAACTTTTACAACTTCCAATTCCTTCTCTAATCTTCCAATTACTTCCACCACAAATATCTCCACCTCACCCTCCACCTCACCCTTCACCTTGGCAAGCCATGATTGGCCAAGAGAAACACCTCACCTCCCCACTTTACAAAAACCCCCCTCTCTTTTATTATTTGCACCTCCTTCACAAAATCTAAAACCTATAAATACTTTTCCTTCTCCTTTCTTTATTCATTTTCACTTCATCTTTCTCTTTCTTCTCTTCACCAAACCCTAACCTCCAACATCTCCTTCACCTCCACCACCTCCGCCGGCGCCTCCGGCCACCACGACGCCGGCGAGAGACCCCCGAATTCCGGCCACCACTTCTTCTCACCAACACCAACAACAAAACCACTAATCCCACCTTCTTCTTCATCATCAACTTCCATCACTACCACCATCACTCCATCACCTTGTACTCTTTTTGGTGAGTGTTCTTCTTCACCAAGATTTGATTAATTCTTAGTATAATTATGTTTTCATATCATGTATACTTAGGTCTTCAAATCATGATTAGTTGACATCAAACAAACCATCACAAATCTGTTCTGTGCGCTGTTTCGATTAGTCGACTTGACCTAAGGACTAGTCGACTTGAAACCCTTAGTTGAAACGTAACCTTTTCTGGAACACAGTTTTAGTCGACTTAGGTTATTTATTAGTTGATTAGAAACCTCGATTAGTCGACTACTCCCTTGACCCTAGTCGACTAACTTTTCCTGAATCAGAAACCCAACTCTCTGTTACACAGTTTTAGTCGACTTAGAGTGTCTGTTAGTCGACTTGAAATCACTGTTAGTCGACTACTCTTTCCATCCTAGTCGACTAACTTTTCCTGAAACCAGAATCCAACTCTCTGGAACCCAGTTTTAGTCGACTATACCAGACTGTTAGTCGACAAACCCCTCTATTAGTCGACTACCCTTTCCACCTAGTCGACTAACTTTAGCTGTCTGTTATGGTTGATTTCTTTCTTGAATAGGAACCTTATCCTCTAGACTTACATCACATATTGGTACTACTTGACTTGTCTCTTGACAAACATCATCTTCCCTTCTCTCTTTCTCTCTCCTCTTCACTCTACATATTTATATCATATATTATGGCGCATCCCGAGTTCCGTGGATTTCGGACCTTTCGGCTTTTCGGTGATTTAGGCGAGTTGTCTCGCTCTTCTCTCGTCTCTATTTGAGTTTCCCATTTCGTCGGGACGATAAGTATTTCACTTCTTATTTCCATATTCATGTATCGCCCTGCAATTGCTTGTATTATGGTAGCTTCATTTTTTACTTGTGCCATGCTTATGATATGCTTGCTTCTTTATCGTATACCATGCGTGGCCGACCCTTCGTGGTCGTTGGACTTTGAGTCACTTCCATGTTACCACTTGCTATTACTCAGACCGTCAGTTTACATGTTTCTATTTAACACATGTATATCACTTGCCAACTGATTGGTTATCATCTACTACCTGGCATGCCACTACTTGGCAAGACCCTTTTTGTTATGCCATGACTTAACCTGACTATTATCAATCCTTTGATATGCTTGGTTGTTTATTAAATATCATCATTCTGTCATGCTATCACTTAACACCCAGCATGATAACTTGACTTGTGATTATCACCTTTACGGAACTTTACTTTATTATCCTGTATCATGATCAGTGACTTGTATTCCTGCTTTATATGCAGTGACCTGACTATATAGTACTTATGTACTCCTGATTTCCTGATCATGTCCTGTTCCAGTTATTCCCGTAAAGTGATAATTAAACTAATGAATCCTAAAAAGGACCAACTTGTATTGGGTCGGGGAAACATGCGGATATCAATATGTGTTCGTGTTTACAGTGGCTTTTAGGAATGTTGTGCAACTACATGTTCCGGTCTGACCTGTGGGCCTCCAGGGGACCGAGGGGAGAGCTGGCTCCCTCATTACTGGTACCATCATGATAAGGGCATACATAAGTCCCTCCTGTTAGCCTTGCGGCTGGTTTCCGTTACCATGCAACGGAACAATCCTGGGCCGTGGTCCCGGGTATGTACGGGACCCACTGTAAACATAGTTCGTTGATACCCCCGCTAGTTTCCAATAACAACCTTGTTTTACTCGGATATGGATCTATGTGCGTTGGGACGCTAGTTCACATAGCTAGATATCAGGGTAAGACGAGTAATAATAAAGTGTCGTAATAACCGGCTCTTTAAGTTGTAAGTAGAGGTATGTGGAATGGGACGCATACTAAAGCCTGCAACTGAAACGGCTATGAATCTGTGATGTGCCTTACCATAATTACTTGTTCCGGACTTTATATCGGATTTCCTGTTTTATGAGTATTATGTCATGACCACCGTGTAACTCAGGTTGTATGTGCTTAGATTACGATGATATGAGATAAAGGTATATAGATGAGGGTTCCTTGTTTGGATTATTCCTTCGATGTACTAGTCTCATAGAACCGTGATCTAAAACCATACAATCAGATTTACTCGTCCTTGGTTTTATTCGAATTTCCTGTTTTATGATTATTATGCCACACCTGTTCATATCTGCTCTAACCTATCTGCCCCCTGAGTATTTCTTACTTGATATCATTTGTTATATGCATACTTGTACTCACCCTGCTTCGCCACTTGGTATTGGTACTACTCGCCTGGGGAGTATCATTTGACTCCCCTGGATCCTCATGTCCAGGTCTTGGAGCTTGGAGCGTGTAGATTCCCCCTGTTGTGGATCAGAGTGGCGCAGCGGTAGCGTGGATCCCCAGCCGATCATCCAGAGCTCCATCCTTCCAGGCCCCCTTGTGGGTCTCTCGAGTTTTCCTTTATAAACTCGTGAGTACCCTTTTCTGTTTATACTTGTACATTTCCAAGTCCTTTATACTGTTCATATATGTACATTTCCATGTATTCCCGCATTTGCGCATATCAGTGATGTAATATTCATGTAATATTGGATCACTTCTGGTGATAACTTTGTAATTGTACTCATGCGTTGGAATGTATAATGCACCACTTGCTTCCGTACTCTGATTCTTGTCTGTACTGATGCTTAGTGTATACGGTGGGGGCACTTCTGACCTGCGTATAATACGTCAGAGCAGTGACGTTCCCCGATATCGTGGAATCGGGGCGTTACAGAAATGGAGGAGGAGATGGAGGGGAGAACGATGGAGGAAATGATGGTGAAGTTAGTGGAGGAGATGGAGATGGTGGGTGGTGGTGATGGCCGGCCAAAGGGAAGCTTGGTTGGCTGTTTTATGGCTGCGTTTGCTGTTGGAGTTGGCTGGAAACTGAAGGGGGAAAGAGAATAATCAAAGAGAGAGAAGGTGGGAGTGAATGTGCATATATATATATATAAATGTAAAGTTATTCTTACCATTTTGCCCTCCATCCAAATTAAAGGAAACGCAAGAATGGAGACTTGCGTCTCCATTCAATTAAAGTCTGCGTTTGGGCTATTAGAGCTGGACGCGGAATTGCTGCTGCGCCCAAAAAGGAGAAAATACAGATCGCGTTAAAGAAAAGACAAAAAGGTATGGGTGATTAGAACTGGGTTGATCTCTTTTGAAGGACAAAACATTAAATGCGGAATGGAGAGAGTCTCCGCATTAATTACTGAGTTCAGAGTTGGTGGATCTCACGTTAGGCAAGGAGAGAGAAAGAAAATAAAATAAAATATCCGGACAGAATTCCGGTATCTGGGAAAACACCGAAAACTCAGAAAAAGCCCGAAAAATGAAGTATCTTGAAAAGCTCCCCAAAAATTCTCAAAAATAATAAATATTATTTTAAGATTTTTGGTGAAATCGGTTTTCAGAAATTCAATTTCATTTTCAAAATAAAAATCCTGGAATCCACTATGAACGGTGTCTACACCGAGTAGGCCGGAATTTTTGATAAAATCTGAAAAATCCCAAAAAATGCCTGAAGGAAGAAAATATGATTTTAAGAAGGAATGTGAAAGCGGAATCCAGAAATTTAATCTCAATTGTGAATTAAAATTCCTGGAATCAACCAGTGATACTGGCCGACACCAAATCCAGTGAAATTTTGATAAATTCTAAAAAATTCTAAAAAATTCATTTAGATAGAAAACATGATTTTAAGAAATACTGTGAAAGCCGTTTTAATATTTTCAACTCCATTTGTAAATTAAAAATCCGAAAGTCGGTCAGCGAAACTGGCCGACACGGTTTTGAAGATTTACAATTTAAATCTGAAAAATTCCAGAAAATCATGAAAAATCTAGAATATTAAAAATAATATTTGAAACTAGAATCAGTCAAATCTGAATTCCAAAAAAGTCAAATCATGCAGTATTGCTATATGAGTAGGAAATTAAATAACAGAAAATAAAATAAAAAAATACGCTCCATAATCAGGATACATAACTGGGTACGTATACCGAGGATGGGGTGTTACACTACTACTATTATTGCGGTCACAAAAAAAAAATTATATCAGTGACCGGAGATAAAAAAATGGCTAATTTAAGATTATAATCTAAACTGTGACCAAGGTCACAGTGTAAAATTGAAAAGGTCCAATTTTCACAATATACAATTTAATTATAACCATATCTCAGCATATTAAACTGGTAACATAATTAAAAAACTTAATGTGATATTTCATTCAGAACTTGAGAATTAAACAATCCAACTTTCCTGTGAAATTTAAACTGCGACTCTGGTCGCAGTTGTCAAAATACACTGCGCATTCTTTAACTGCTATAGACTGCGATAAAGTCGATATCAAATATAGTCAAATATGAATTGCGACCCTGGTCGCAGTCTATGTTTAGTGAATTAAAATACAACATATATGCCAAAATTATCGCAGTAGATTTTAAAGTAATATTTCAACTGTATTCAAATATTATATAATAACAAGAGACGGGTGACACTTGAAAAGCAACAAAAATTTTCCCGTGAAAGATAAACTGCGACTCTGGTCGCAGTTATGAAAATACACTTCTCATTGTAAATCTTATAATTGCGACCAAAGTCGCTGTCAAATATAATCAAATATGATCTGCGACGCTGATCGCAGTCTATGTTCAATGAACTAAAAAGTAAAACATATATGCCAACACTGTCGCAGTGAAATTTTAAAGTACAATAGCTTACAAAAGAACAATAGATGGGAAACACTTGAAAAGGAACGAAAAAAAATGATTATACTGCGACTCAGGTCGCAGTACATGAAATGACTTTCTTTAACAATGTGGACCATGGTCACAGTTGATGACTGAAGATATAAAAATGAAAACTTTATTCGTTCCAGGTAAGCGCAACATGAAACTACTTCCTCTACAATTAAAAAGGAAACATAAAAATTTGAAACATCAAACTTTAAATTAAATTATATAACATGTTTAATTTTATACCAATAATGGACAACCAGTCCTGTAATGGCCAGCTGTTGTCAGTTTTCACACTTTTGATGCTTCACTTTCTTCTTTGATAAAGAATCTTAAAATCAGATTTAAATCTGGATGCACCTCTAGGCCTCCCCTTGGTTGGTACAGGACCAATTGGATCACGCATAGTCAATTTTTTACCATCCCGCATAACAACGAGGATCCACTGGAACCAATATTGTAGCACCCCGTACCCGGGATACGTACCCAGATACGTGTCTCAAATTTTTTTTGACCGTATTGTTCAATTTTCTTCCTGTATGTGTTCATGGGATGTGATTACTTATATTATTGAGTATCGGATCTGGATTCTCAGACTGAAAGTCAGCCCTGACCCGGATAAGGAACCTGATACCAGCCAGTAGCCCGATTGACTTCCTGGTAGTTAGATTTGACCGATTTCAGTTTCAGACACTGTTTTCTAATATTTTAGATTTTTTATGATTTTTTAAAAATTTTCAAAATTTTTCTGCAAAATCTCCAAAACTGGTGTTGGTTGGCATCGCTTACTGATTCCCGAATTTTTAATTTTCAAATGAGATTGAATTTTCAAAAACAGCTTTCACATTACTTCTTAGAATTTCATTTTCTATCTAAATAAATTTTTTGAGATTTTTCAAAATTTATCAAAATTTGACCGATTCTGGTGCGGCCAGTATCGCCGGAAGAATCTAAGATTTTTAATTTGAAAATTACATTGAATTTTTTTAATCCAATTTCATCAATATCTTAGAATAATATTTTCTATTTTTGAGAGTTTTTCGGAACGATTCTGAAACAGTCGAATTTTCGCCTTATTAAAATAATAATATTTATTACCGGCCTTATCTTTTCGTACTTTTTCCTTCCCTACTCCACTAATTTATACTTTCAAAAATTATAATAAATAAATTATTTAATAATAAAAATTTTAAACTATTTTATTTTCTTTTCTTATTATTTTTTTTCTTTTTCTTTAACTTCCTTTCTTTTCTTCTTTTCTTTTCTTCTCTTCACTCCACCACCCATCCCCTGCAACTCCTCCAGCGCAGCAGCAGCTCCAACTCCAGTAGCAGCAGCAAGAAATCTCCATCCCCCACCATTCCCATTCATCATTTCATCCACTTCCTTCTCTATTAAACCTTCCAACTTCAATTCCTTATTCATTTCAAAAAAAAATCCAAAATCAAACTTCATCTTCAACCCCTCAACCAACTCACGCACTCAACCCACCACCGCCGCCTCCACCATAACCACCACTGTCGGGGCCACCCTAGCTGCCACCGCCACACCCCCCATCACCCCACCTCCCTTCCCCACTTCTACCATCTCCAATTTCCCTCTCCATTCCTCCAATTTCAACCAAACCCATCCCACCTCCATCTTCTTCTTCTCCAAAATACACCACCAATTCCATCAAATTCTCCACTTCCACCACCCCATCAACACCTCCTCCTCCTCCTCTAGCTCCCAACACCACCATCATCACCACCACCACCACAACCACCACCACCACCACCCACCATCACCAACAACACAATAACACCACAACCACCACAACTCCCCTTCTCCACCCCTTGGCCGCGGGCCGCCTCCCCTCCCTCGGTGCCGCGCCGCCGCCGGCCACCCCCCACCCCATCCATTTTTTTCCTTCCTTCTTTCTTTCTTCCTTCTTTCTTTAATTCCTTCCTTCTTTCTTCCTTTTCATTTCTTTTCCCTTTATTTTCCCTAATATAACACTCATATTCCTCACATTCCTAAAATACCCCTCCCCTCATACCCTTATTACTTCCCTTTAATTACAACCCTACCCCTCCCCTTTTAATTCATATTTTCCCTTTTAAAACCCCCTATTTTCTCTCTCTCCTTCCTACAACTTTCTCTCTCCTCTCTCATTCCCTCTCTAATATTTATATAAATATTTATAATTATATATTAATATACAACTATGGGCTAGTGGATTTCTCGGGCGGATCGCCAATTTTTTGGACTTTTAATCGGTATTTCACCCCAGTTTCAGGCGAGTGCTTCTTAATACACTTAAAAATAAACGCCCTTGTATTTATAACATGGAATTAATATGTGGATAATTTTAGCATGTCTAGCACTTGTTACCGTAGTTTTAATACATGATATCATGCTATGCGAGTTAATATATGATATTGTACACGGTATTTACCCGACCCTGGACATGTTATACTTGACACGTGACATCTGACACCGACCCTAGACATGTTATACTTGATATACAATTTATGACACCAACACACGGTATTTACACCGGCACTTGGCAAGTTACACTTGATATATGATTTATGACACCGGTACTCGGTATTTACACCGGTACCCAGTATTTACACCGACACCTGGCATGTTACACTTGATATATGATTTATGACTCCGGCACTTGGTATTTACACTGGTACTTGCCATGCTATATTTGACATATGATACCCGACACTGATACTTGCCATGCTACACTTATCACTTGATATTAGACGTCGATACTTGATATGTCGTACTTGACATCTGCTCCTGACACACGGTATATGACATGCTTTCATGTGGAATAAGTACATTGACTTCACATTGTGACCCTTGACCGGACACTACCACCCCTGATACCTGTATTATATGACATATTCATGACTATCACTGTTACGGGGACTTGACATGACTATTATATTATTACCAGATATTTGGTACTCCTGTACTCTTGTATACTTGAACCCCTGAAATAGGGAGGCTCCTGACATTACTCCTCCTGTTGACCCCCGTAATAGGATAACCATGAATATTGTACTTTTGTGAATACCCCGTGATCATTATTATTTGAGACTATGTTATATTTAAACAACTTACACCGGGATGGGGGAAATTGATGGGTATCGATATAGCTTTCGTGTTTATGGTGGCCATATATATGTTGTACAACTATTCCTGTTAGATTCGACCTGGAGGCCACCGGGCGTTTTTGAGGGGTGTACTGGGTACATTATACTTGACATGATGCACTTGCTATTATTTGTACTTATCATTTGGGTTCTTCTTGCACTCGCTGGGTTGCCCACTAACAACCCTGAATTTGCATGTCCAGATTTAGCAGGTTGGACCGAGGTGGACCCTTCAGCTGACGACCAGGCCTACTTCGAGGGGCAGGCAGATCAGTCGTAGTTCCATCCCGTCTTCCCGCTCGCGAGATTCCCTCTTCCAGCTTGTGAGTCTTTATCTTTTGTATCATGTTCAGTCTACTTTTGTACTACCTGGTGATGTAATATTTATGTAATATTATGTCACAATCTGTGATAACTAAGTACTTGTACTATTTTGTGTTGGAATGTATAACACCACGTATTTTCGCACTCTGATCCCTGTTTTATGTTCTATTAATGCTTAGCGTATATACTTGATGGTATCATCGCCCTGCGTATGTACGTCGCAGTGGCGTTCTCGTACCAGCCGGATCGGGATGCCACATGTTGGTATCAGAGCCTAGGCTTTCACACCTTCAGTACAGCCAGTCTGCAAATTGATGTTGGATTAATTTGCGACTGAGTCACACGAGTCTTCGTTATACATTCCAATCACAAGTACAAAGTTGTCTATTCTTTTCTTGAAATCCATCCCTTGATTTCTAAAATCTCATGCAGTTCCTTATTTCATTACCTTTTCAGTCGGCTCGAATATGGAGAGACGGGAGACACGTAACGGTCCCGGCACTTCCCGTGAAGGTCCATACGGGGAGAACGACATGATGAGGATACTCCAGGGGATGATCACTAGCCAGCAGCAGACAGAGCTCTTGCGACAAGGATTGCTGACTGCAGCCCAGGAGCAGAGGCCGGGTACTATATCAGATTTCAGGAGATTGCAGCTGGAAGAATTTTCGGGCACGGAGAAGCCCCTGGATGCAGAGCTGTGGTTGATCGACATGACCGATCTTCTGAAGGCGGTCAAAATTCCTGGTGAGAATCAAGTGAAAGTGGCCAAGATCCAGCTGAAAGATGTGGCGAGGACATGGTGGCTAGCCGAAGAGGCGAGGCTGGAGAAGCCCATCTCTTGGGATCAGTTCTCGAAGGGCTTTTATGAGAGATTTTTTCCTGCAACTGCTCAGAAGGAGATGGAAGAGCAGTTTATCAAGCTGCAGCAGTGGATATCCAGATGTTGCTTATACTCCACCAGCTGAAGACATACTCCCAAGTCTTTTCTATACCTCGTGATGTGGAGCAGGGATTGGAGAAGAAGAGGAGAGTTGAGCTGCAATACAAGCCTATGAAGCGCCAGTTCCACAGGTGCACAGAGGAAATCCAGTCAGATCTTTTGGTGCCCCGGTAGCCAAGCGGCCTTTTCAGCCTCCTTCTCAGCAGCTTATGTGTGGGTACTGCCAGAAGCCTGGACACAATCAGCGGAACTGCCGTATGGCCAATGGATTGTGTTTGGCATGCAGATTCGGCAACCACTCGATGGGAGAGTGTCCATTCAAGAAGACCTGAAATGCAGCTCCAGCACCACCAGCACTTCCAGCACGAGTGGCACCCCCAGCACTTCTAGCTCGAGCAGCTCCCCCAGCATTTTCAGCACCACCGATAAGGAGGAATCCAGGACCAGTAGGCAGAGGAGCTCCACTTTCTCCCCAGCGTCGGACTCTGAGTCAGGCTCAGAGGGGACCCAGGACTGGAGTAGGCCGCAGGAGAGGCCAGGCCTACAACTTGATAGCAGAAGAAGCTGAGGCATCTGGAGAAGTAGTGGCAGGTACAATTTTAGTCCACTCAGTTCCAGTCTTATCACTCTTTGACTCCGGTGCATCACATTGCTTCATATCCAGTAGATTTACTTCTTTGCATTCTATACCCCTAGTATGTATGGGTGACCAATGGGAAATTAGTACGAGGAATGGGGTAGTCATAACTAATAAGATTTGCAAGGCGTGCATTGTGGAGTTATGTGGTAGGAAGTTAGAAGCCGATATGTTTGTACTGGATACTGGAGGGTACGATGTGATCCTAGGTATGACTTGGCTCAGCAAGTATCATGCGGTGATCGACTGTAAGAAGAAGATGGTGATCTTCAGGATTTCACACCAACCGGAGTTTCAGTTCTTTGGAGAACGCAAGTCCCTCTGGAAGGAAGATCAACTGGAGTGTGCCACTGCTGAAGAGAAGAAGATGGTGTCAGTGTGGAATGAATTCCTGGATGCATTTGAGGAGATATCAGGACTTCCACCTGACAGAGTTGTGGAGTTATCTATTAACCTTATTCCAGTAGCGACTCCCATCTCTAAAGCACCATACCGGATGACACCAACAGAATTGGCTATATTGAAGGAGCAGCTGCTGGAGTATTCGAGCAACGGTCTGATTAGACCGAGTACTTCACCTTGGGGAGCACCAGTGTTGTTGGCAAATAAGAAGGATGGTGGCAAGAGGTTGTGTATTGATTACAGAGAGTTAAACAAAGTCACCATCAAGAACAAGTACCCTTTGCCAAGGATTGATGATCTATTTGATCAACTTCATGGGGCCCAAGTGTTTTCAAAGTTAGATCTGCAGTCGGGGTACCATCAGTTGAAGGTGAAGAAGGAAGACATCCAGAAGATGGCATTTAGGACTCGCTATGGTCATTACGAGTTCTTGGTTATGCCTTTTGGAGTTACAAATGCCCCAGCAGTCTTTATGGACTTGATGAATAGAATCTTCTCACCCTATCTGGGTAAGTTTGTGTTGGTGTTCATTGATGATATTTTGGTCTATTCCAAGAATGAAGAGGAGCATGCGGAGCATCTGAGGGTTATGCTACAGACTCTCCGACTTGAGCAGCTTCATGCCAAACTTAGCAAGTGTGAGTTCTGGCTGGAGAGTATAGAATTCTTGGGCCATGTTGTTTCTAAGGAAGGAATCTCGGTGGATCCCAGCAAGATTCAGGCGGTGAAGGACTGGCCGACTCCGAAGTCCGTGACAGAGATAAGGAGCTTCATCGGACTAGCTAGAAATTATCGCAGGTTCGTGCAAGACTTCTCGAAGATTGCCGCTCCTTTGACAAGATTATCAGGAAGGGAGAGAAGAACATATGGACTGAGGAGTGTGCGTCTGCTTTTGAGGAGTTGAAGAACAAGTTGATTTCAGCTCCAATCTTGAAGACACCTTCAGGGACAGGAGATATGGTTGTGTACAGTGATGCTTCAGGGAAGGGTCTTGGATGCGTATTGATACAGCATGGACATGTGGTGGCTTATGCATCTAAGCAATTAAAGCCTCATGAGAAGAACTACCCAACGCATGATCTAGAGCTGGTAGCAGTGATCTTTGCGTTGAAGATATGGAGGCATTACCTGCTTGGTGACCGAGTGTTGATTTACACTGATCACAAGAGCCTGAAGTACATTTTCACTCAGAAAGAGTTGAATATGAGGCAGAGGCGATGGCTTAAGTTGATGGCAGATTATAATATAGATCTGCTGTATCATCCTGGCAAGGTTAATGTTGTGCCGGATGCCCTGAGTAGAAGACCTGAAGCCAACATAGTTATGGTGCTCACTTAGCAGGAGGAGTAGGGGTGGCCAACGGGACGAATCGGGTTGATTCGTCCCGTCTGGCAAACGAATCCCGGACGAGACGGGTTGGACCCGTCTCGTCACGGGTTAAACGGGACGGGTTGAAATCCCGGGTAACGAATCGGGTCTCCTGACCCGATTCGTTACCGGATTCGACGAGACGGGTTGGACCCGTCTCGCCTATTTTTTTTTTTAATTCGAAAATTCATAAAATTTAAAATTTAAAGTTAAAAAGAAAATAGGAAAAAATAGGAAAAAATAGGGAAAAAAGAGGAAAAAATTTTAAAAATTTTCTAAAATTATAAAAAAAAATTGAATTGATTTTCACTAATTACAAGTTTTTTGTAAGGCAAATTATTTTATTAATATAAAAAATCATATACATTGCTCATCACATATACAATGTACATAAAACTCATCTCGTATACATAACATAACTCTGGTGCTCATCTCATACAATGTATATAAAAAACTCTGGTGGTTCTCTATTCGTCATCCTCGTCTTGTTCAAAATCTTCATCCAGAATAGCTTTTCCTTGTGTGCGTCTTTCTGCATCGAACCAGTCCTTTAAGCAAACCGCCATCTCCAAGTGTTTCGGCGTCAGCCTGCTCCTCCAGGGTGTCAAAACTCTACCACCTGCAGAAAACGCGCTCTCGGACGCTACTGTAGAGGCCGGAGGTTTTAGTATATCTCGGGCCATGGTAGAAAGAACAGGAAATTGTTTTCTCTGTTTTTCCACCACGACAAAACATCAAATGTTTCCATGGTTCATCATCATTTCATTTATTTCAGCAGGCATTGTGTTCAAATATAAATTAAGTTCATCAAATGAACCTGCTCCTGAAGAGTGTTTCTTTCTAGTATTAGAGGAAAGTATACTTTTAAAATTAGATAATCTTTTACCTAGACTACTAGAAGAAGTTTGTGATGGTGTAGATGCCCTAAATTCAGAAGAAGAAGGTGGAAATAACTCATCTCTGTACAATGAGTACATTTCTTCTAAAAGAGATCTAATTTCTAAAAGTAATTTATCTACATCTTGTTCATAATTTAAACATAAAATAAAATTAGATAATAAAAGTTTTAAATTATCTATTTTAATTCTAGGATCCATAATTGCAGCTAAGTAAAATAAAAAAGGCATATTTTCAAAATATTTTCGAAAATTTTCTTCCATATCATGTATAGCCTCTTCAAGACTATCATCATCTCTATATGCAGCAAATACTTGAGCAATTTCATTAAGATTATAAAAAACTAAGTTACATGTGGGATAATACGTACCAGAAAGTGCTTTTGTGGCAGTGTCAAATTTTTCTAGAAAAGTACAAAAATTTTCATATAATTTCCACTCTTCATCACTAATATAAAGAGATGAACATTCATTTATTGTAAAAAATTGAATTGCTTGTTTAAAAGGAATGCAATCTTTAATCATATAGTAGCTTGAATTCCAACGAGTTTTCACATCTGCTTGGAGCAGTTTTTCCTTTAGTCCACATTGTCGGCAGTAACCTTTAAAAGATTGTCTCCTAGGTCCACTGTGTTTTATATGTAAAATAATTTCTTTAACTTTATAAATATATTTGTCTAAGAGTTTTAGACCATCTTGTACACATAAATTCAATATATGGCAAACACATCTAACATGAAAAAGTTTACCATTTAAAATTGGATCTAATATCGTTTTCAATTGTCTTATTGAAGCAGTATTTTCACTTGCATTATCAAAAGAAATAGAAAATATTTTATTTTCTATACCATAATTTCTACAAGTAAGAAAAATTGAATTTGCTACATTTGTAGCAGAATGTTTCTCAGAAAATTTAGAAAATGATAAAATACGTTTTTGTAAAATCCAATTTTCATCAATAAAGTGAGCAGTAACACATAAATAATGAATAAGATTAAGAGCTTCCCATATATCGGAAGTTAATGAAATTTTTCTAGCATCACTAGTAAAAAGAGCCTTCAAAATATTTTTTCTATTTACAAATAAATCTTCAATTTCTCTAGTTATAGTTTGTCTGCTAATTCTCTTATAATCAGGAGCAAAAACAGATTTAAGATAATCAACTAATGCATCTGATTCAGTAAAAGAAAATGGAAGTTCTGCTCGAACAATAAATTCAGCTAACTTATGTTTATTTACTTCAGGCTTATATCTCCAAGTGGAGAGTGTGCCTAATCAGCTAATATTTGTGCTTGTTGTGGTGGTAAACCGTGACTTTTAGCATACTTTTTTTCATAGTGTTTATTAAGAACACCTGTACCGTATCCTTCTTTATGATCAAATAGTTGATGACAGTACTTACATTCTGCCTTTCTTCTACCTTCAACAATTTTTAAGACAAAATGGTTCCACACTGCAGAAGTTTTGGCTCTTTCTTTAGTGGTTGTGCTTGTGCTTGTGCTAGTTGGTTCAGGTTGTTGTGTTTCTGGAACTATAGTGTCATGCTATGTTGGTTGTGTTGTGTTGTTCTTGTGTTTCAGTAAAAAAAGGAGCTAGAGATTGTGCGTGCATTGGTGATATTGACATTAAAAGTTGAGAATATGAGGCATATTGAGGAGGGAAGGAAATAGAATGCCGACCTGTACCACTATCACTGGCATATGCAGCATGTGTATATGGTGCAAAACCACTGTAGTCAAATGCATAGCTTGACGAACTGTGATAGGGAGCAAATGCGGATGTTGGTGGAGCATAGCTGTATGGTGGGTAAGCGGTATATGCTGACGATGAGCTACCGCCAACATCAGTGTAAGGTGTGGCAGCTGACGGATTGTGTGTTGATGAAGAGCTACCACCGGCTTCGGATGAGGAACCGCCAGTACTCCAGTTGGGCTCCATTAGACTAGATTGAAAGTTGATAGAGATTTGTAATTGTAAGAGAATAAGAGTGAATTAGAGGATGAAAATAGAAGAGAGAGAGTTAGATGAAGTGAAAATGTGAGATGAAAATGAATGAGGGTAGAGGGTATTTATAGAGGATTAGAGGTTAGGGTTTTTAAATTTTTTTTTTTAATGGGCCAACGGCTCATTTTTGAGCCGTTAGGGTGAAAAAAGAGGGTGCCACGTGGCACCCTCTTTTTTCACCCCAACGGCTCAATTTTGAGCCGTTGAGGGTTTAAAACAAAAAAATTTTAATATAGGGGGCGCAGAATAATTTTCCCCTCTAACGTTCTTAAAAAATTATTGGACTAAAAAAAAAAAAATAAGAAGGGGGGTCGGGGAAATTTTCCCCGACCCGACTCGTCCCGTGATTCGTCACGGGACGAATAGGATTCGTCCCGTGACCACGGGACGGGTCAACCCGTTTGGACCCGCCCCTTAACGGGGCGGGTACGGGTTGACCCGTCAACCCGTCTGTGCGACTCCGATGAGTCGCACAGTACGGGTCGGGGCGGGTCGACGCGGGTCGACCCCCCCGGTGGCCACCCCTAAGGAGGAGTTACTTAAGGAGATGAGACGACTAGATTTGATGGTGATTCGAAGGACCAGTGGATCCGTGCAGTTGATGGCATTTCAGATCCAGCCGACATTGATGGAGGAGATCAGAGAAGCTCAGAGAGAAGATCCCAGATTGCTGAAGTTTAGGGAGCAAGTGGAAGCAGGGCTGAGGTCAGATGTTTGCATACATTATGATGGTGCACTCTATTTCAGGGGTAGAATTTGTGTGCCTCAAGGGGAGATTAGACAGAAAATCCTAGCTGAGGCCCACAGCTCAGCTTACTCTATACACCCTGGAGGAACTAAGATGTATCAGGATCTGAAACAATATTTCTGGTGGAATGCGATGAAGAGAGAGATCGCACAATATGTAGCGAAGTGTCTAGTGTGTCAGTAAGTGAAGGCTGAACACCAGAGATCAGCTGGATTACTACGGCCTTTGCCAATACCAGAATGGAAGTGGGAGCATGTTACTATGGATTTTGTCACCGCTCTACCCCGCAGTCCAAAGGGGAACAATGCAGTATGGGTAGTTGTTGACCGTCTCACTAAGTCAGCACATTTCATACCCTTCAGAGTGGGACAATCTACGGAGCTCTTGGCAGACAAATACATGAAGGAGATTGTTCGACTGCATGAAGTTACTGTTAGTATCGTGTCGGACAGAGACACGAGGTTCAGATCTCACTTCTGGGAGAGCCTTCAAGAGAGTTTGGAGACCCATCTGAAGTTCAGCACATCTTATCATCCTGAGACAGACGGGCAGTCCGAACAGACCATTCAGATCCTAGAAGACATGTTGAGGGCTTGTTGATAGACTTCAAAGGATCGTACGAAGACCATCTACATTTGGCAGAGTTTTCCTACAATAACAGCTATCAGGCGATCATCAAGATGGCCCCATTTGAAGCCCTATACGACAGGAGATGCAGGTCACCATTGTGTTGGGATGAAGTTGGTGAGATAAGGCATTTGGGGCCGGATGTGGTAGTACAGGCAGTAGACAAGATCAGGACCATCCAAGAGCACCTTCGTGCAGCCCAGGACAGACAGAAGAGTTGGGCAGATTCCAATAGAAGACCGTTGGAGTTCTAGGTGGGAGAGCATGTGTTTCTGAAGATATCTCAAATCAAGGGAGTGATCAGATTTGTTGCACGTGGGAAGCTGAGTCTGAGGTACATAGGCCCGTTTGAGGTATTAGAGCGAGTAGGAGAAGTGGCCTACAGATTGGCACTGCCTCCATCACTGGAAGGAGTGCACAATGTGTTCCATGTGTCACAGCTGAGAAGATACATCAGGGATGAGAGCCATGTATTGGATTATTCAGAGTTGGAGTTGTCGTCGGATTTGTCATATACTGATCAACCAATGGCTATAGTGGACAGAAGTGTCAAGACCTTGAAGAACCGGACCATCCCGTTGGTGCTTGTTTCATGGAACAGGCATAGTCCGGAGAAGCAACTTGGGAGCGGGAAGACGTCATTCGTGACCGTTACCCGCATCTGTTCGAGCCTTGAGTGGTAATATTCTCTTGTACTCCATCTCTTGTCTTATCAATTCTTTATTTTCATGTTCATCTCTTTCCTTATAGAAATTTCGAGGACGAAATTTTTGTTAGGTGGGTAGATTGTAGCACCCTGTACCTGGGATACGTACCCAGATATGTGTCCCAAATTTTTTCGACCGTATTGTTCAATTTTCTTCCTGTATGTGTTCACGGGATGTGATTACTTATATTATTGAGTATCGGATCTGGAATCTCAGACCTAGAGTCAGCCGTGACCTGGACAGGAACCCTATACCAGCCAGTAGCCTGATTTGACTTCCTGGTAGTCAGATTTGACCGATTTTAGTTTTAGACACTGTTTTCTAATATTTTAGATTTTTCATAATTTTCAAAAATTTTCTGCAAAATCTCCAAAACCGGTGTCGGTCGGCACCACTGACTGATTCTCAGATTTTTAATTTTCAAATGGGATTAAATTTTCAAAAACGGCTTTCACATTACATCTTAAAATTTCATTTTCTATCTAAATACATTTTTTTGGGATTTTTCAAAATTTATCAAAATTTGACCGATTCTGGTGTTGGCCGGTATCGCTGGAAGATTCCAGCATTTTTAATTTAACAATTACATCGAATTTTTTGAATCCGATCTCATCGAATATTTTAGAATAATATTTTCTATTTTTGAGAATTTTTCAGAACGATTCTGAAACAGTCAAATTTTCGCCTTATTAAAATAATAATATTTATTACCGGCCTTATCTTTTCGTACTTTTTCCTTCCCTACTCCACTACTTTATACTTATAAAAATTATTATAAATAAATTATCTAATAATAAAAATTTTAAACTATTTTATTTTATTTTATTTATTATTAATTTTTTTCTTTTTCTTTTACTTTCTTTCTTTTCTTCTTTTCTTTTCTTCTCTTTCACTCCACCACCCATCCCCTGCAACTCCTCCAGCGCAGCAGCTGCAACTCCAGCAGTAGCAGCAAGCAATCTCCATCCCCCCACCATCCCCATTCATCATTTCATCCACTTCCTTCTCTATTAAACCTTCCAACTTCAATTCCTTATTCATTTCAAAAAAAAAATCCAAAATCAAACTTCATCTTCAACCCCTCAACCAACTCACGCACCCAACCCACCACCGCCACCTCCACCATCACCGCCGGCGCCGGCGCCGCCCTAGCCGCCGCTGTCGCACCCCCCATCACCCCACCTCCCTTCCCCACTTCCACCGTCCCAATTTCCCTCTCCATTCCTCCAATTCAACCAAACCCATCCCACCTCCATCTTCTTCTTCTCCAAAATACACCACTAATTCCACCAAATTCTCCACTTCCACCACCCCATCAGCACCTCCTCCTCCTCCTCTACCTCCCCAACACCACCAATCATCACCACCACCACCACAACCACCACCACCAACCACCATCACCAACTCCACCAACAACATAACAACAACCATAACCACCATAACTCCCCCTCTCCACCCCTTGGCCGCGCACCGCCTCCCCTCCCCCCGGCGGCGGTGCCGCCGCCGGTGGCCGCAGGCCACCCCCCACCCCATCCATTTTTTTCCTTCCTTCTTTCTTTCTTCCTTCTTTCTTTAATTCCTTCTTTCTTTCTTTCTTCCTTTTCATTTCTTTTCCCTTTCTTTTCCCTAATATAACACTCATATTCCTCACATTCCTAAAATACCCCTCCCCTCATCCCTTATTACTTCCCTTTAATTACAACCCTACCCCTCCCCTTTAATTCCTATTTTCCCTTTTAAAAACCCCCTATTTTCTCTCTCTCCTTCTTCTAACTTTCTCTCTCCTCTCTCTCTCCTCTCTCATTCCCTCTCTAATATTTATATAAATATTTATAATTTATATTTTAATATACAACTATGGGCTAGTGGATTTCTCGTGCGGATCGCCGATTTTCTGGACTTTTAACCGGTATTTCACCCCAGTTTTAGGCGAGTGCTTCTTAATACACTTAAAAATAAACGCCCTTGTATTTATAACATGGAATTGATATGTGGATAATTTTAGCATTCCTAGCACTTGTTACCGTAGTTTTAATACATGATATCATGCTATGCGAGTTAATATATGATGTTGTACACGGTATTTACCCGACCCTGGGCATGTCATACTTGACACGTGACATCTGACACCGACCCTAGACATGTTATACTTGATATACGATTTATGATACAAACACACGGTATTTACACCGGCACTTGGCAAGTTACACTTGATATATGATTTATGACACTGGTACTCGGTATTTACACCGGTACCCAGTATTTACACCGACACCTGGCATGTTACACTTGATATATGATTTATGACTCTGGCACTTGGTATTTACACTGGCACACAGTATTTACACTGGTACTTACCATGCTATATTTGACATATGATACCGACACTGGTACTTGCCATGCTACACTTATCTCTTGATATTAGACACCGATACTTGATGTGTCGTACTTGACACCTGCTCCTGACACACGTATATGACATGCTTTCATGTGGAATAAGTACATTGACTTGACATTGTGACCCTTGACCGGACACTACCACCCTTGATACTTGTATTATATGATATATTCATGACTATCACTGTTAGGGGACTTGACATGACTATTTATTATTAGCAGATATTTGGTACTCCTGAACTCCTGTACTCTTGTATACTTGAACCCCTGAAATAGGGAGGCTCCTGACATTACTCCTGATATTATACTCCTGTTGACCCCCGTAATAGGATAACCATGGATTTGTACTTTTGTGAATACCCCGTGAACGTTATTATTTGAGACTATGTTATATTTAAACAACTTACACCGGGATGGGGGAAATTAATGGGTATCGATATAGCTTCCGTGTTTATGGTGGCCATATATATGTTGTACAACTATTCTTGTTGGATTCGACCTGGAGGCCACCAGGCGTTTCCGAGGGGTGTACTGGCACCCCTACCCCTTGCCTGCCTGCCGGGTGTGCTATAATCCCCTGGGTATATCCTGTGGGGAACGGTGACACTCTATTCCTGTTCGGACGTATATTAAGACCTTCGGGCATATAGTAAGTCCCGGTGCCTAGCGGTAATTTCCGGCTCAGTACCGGATACTCCTGGACCGTTGTCCTTGGCATGCACGGGACCCATTCTAAACATGATTCGTCGTTCCCCATCAATTTTCAATAACCAGCCTCGCTCGGCTTATATGCGGAAGTATATGGCACCGGTCATATACCGAAACATACAAATTGAACGAGTCTTAATAATAACTTGATAATTGACTTCATAAATTTTATTATCATGTTCATACTTGCTATTTATTGTAGTTACTCCGTGCTTGCTAATTTGATTACATGACATTTGACCTGCTACACTTGCTTTTATTTCATGCCACATAAATTCTAATGTTATTTTCATATTTCACTATTTAATGTGGTTATTCCATGCTTATTGATTTGGGTACATTATACTTGACATGATGCACTTGCTATTATTTGTACTTATCATTTGGGTTCTTCTCGCACTCGCTGGGTTGCCCACTAACAACCCTGAATTTGCATGTCCAGATTTAGCAGGTTGGACCGAGGTGGACCCTTCAGCTGACGACCAGGCCTACTTCGAGGGGCAGGCAGATCAGTCGTAGTTCCATCCCGTCTTCCCCGCTCGCGAGATTCCCTCTTCCAGCTTGTGAGTCTTTATCTTTTGTATCATGTTCAGTCTACTTTTGTATTACCTGGTGATGTAATATTTATGTAATATTATGTCACAATCTGTGATAACTAAGTACTTGTACTATTTTGTGTTGGAATGTATAACACCACGTATTTTCACACTTTGATCCATGTTTTGTGTTGTATTGATGCTTAGCATACATACGTGATGGTATCATCGCCCTGCGTATGTACGTCGCAGTGGCGTTCCCGTACCCGCCGGATCGGGGCGCCACAAATATTTGTTTTAGACTGTGATGATTGATAATTTACTAATCTGGCTTTGTATTCATTATTAGTTTTTTCAGCAAATCTTTCTAAAACAACATCCAATTTTGAAAGATCGATATCAGAATCAGCCACCATTTCAAGAATGGCATTAAATTTGGAACGAAGTGTCCTTAGTCTAGTCATCCCTCGAGTGCCTTGAATGGGAAAAGGCCTAATGCCATTTTCAATTGCAATATTTTTGTAACGCGCATCCGACCTCCATATCTGTAGTATATAGGATTTTGGTATATTTGTAATGTGATTCGCCACAAAATATACAGAATATGTCTACAAAGGATACCCTCTGTTTCGAATAATGAGCAACTATAAGACACAACAAGTTCATCAGAATTCTCATAACTGACCTTTTTTCAGGTGTCGTTTGATTCTGAAAATTCACCAACCAAATATTTTGCTCCAGGTCCATCATGTTCCAACTCTTCTGAAAAGAGTGTCATTACAACTGCCCATTCCTTTTGGAACAACTAAAAAATCTTTGGGGTATACAACTTTGAAACTTGTATCTCATATGGATTCGATATACAATTAGGCACAGAATTCAAACCCCCGAAAGTCTTGTTGAGATTCAGAACTATGACGGGCAGCGACAGCTTTATTATATTAGTGGACAAATTCAACTAGTTTCGTGTGCATTCACAAAATCATCAAAGAAGGAATTCATACTCTCAGACCTCTGACTAGTTATCATTCTAGTACAGAAAATATCCACATGATATGCATTAACTCAGTGTCCACGCAATCTGTACATCTTCAACAACCAACTGTCTTCTTCTTCTTCTAAACGATATTTTTCATTCATCAATCTCCATCTTCCTCGCATGTGCTTATATCATGGGAGGTGTACCAAATATGAAAATCAGAGAAAATCTTCCCCATACTTGTTCGTCATTGGGATTTATTGCTCGGCAATATGTTTCCGTACATGCCAAAAATAGTACCAGTGTCGAGTAGTTGGTAAAAACATCTTGATGGCATCACTGATCTGGGCATTCTGATCAGTAATAATCACCTTTGGTGCAACTCCGTGCATGCATTTGAGCCATTTATTGAATAGCACACAAATGTATCCATCTGCTCATCCGCAAGCAATGCACAGCCAAACAAAATTGACTGTCGATGATGATTCACTCTAGTGAAAGGAGAAAATGGCAGGTTCAAGTGATTAGTAATGTATGTTGTGTCAAAAACAATCATATCACAAAAACTCAGATACGAGAAATTGCTCTTCCATCAGCCCAAAAAATGCTTCTAAGTGTGCCCGCATTATCAACTTCACTTGTAAAGAAAAAATCTAGATCGGACTCGGCTTTTTCTTAAAAATATTTGATGATCGAAATAAACTCATGGCCAATGTTACTTCTACGGTGACGAGTAAAACCAATAACTTGTTGCGGGTTTACTTCTTCACAACTTTTTCTTTGGTTCATTGCATTAACAACACGAGAAATATTTGAAGGGCGAATTCCTACATCAACCAAATTGCTCATAATGCTTCTGCTAATCTTTGATTGATGTGTCTGGTGAGAGTAATAGTGATGGACCTTATCTGGGCTTGATAATTCATGTGAATGAGAATCAACAAACTTGGTGACAATCTAAGATTTTCTGTCAAATAAAAAATGAAGACGCACATGCACACAGCAAGACACACAACTCTAGTGTCGATTCGACGGTTGACTGTAAGCCCATCTTGTCTTTTTTGCATAACTTCTTCACACGTTCTTTGTTACAACAAAATTTTCTGCAAATAACTTAATGAGGAGGCCTCCACGACTTATCTATTCCTTTTCTTCTCACGCCAAAGCCTCTGATCCTTGCATAAGAATTGTAGAAGTTGTATACTTCATCGTCTGTGGAAAACTGTTTCCCTAGAAAAAGAACTGAGCTTCCAGACATTTCTCCATGTGAATTCAGATCCTACAAAACAAAGTGTTGAACTAGATAAAAAGAAATAATTGAAAATCACACGTCTGAACTATAATAAATAAAACTGCGACCAAGGTCGCAGTAGTAAAGATAGCTTTAACAGATGGAAAAATGGTTTTAATATATACTGCAACCGTAGTAGCAATTCTTACAATTTAGTGTATTAAATTAAATAAATGCGACTGAGATCGCAGTTAACAAAACTGTGAAATTGTTTCTAAAATACAGAAGACTTTAGTAAAAGTGATTATATTGTTCTGTAAAATGAAATCTGGGTCGCAGTTCAATATACATTATACAAAATTTTTTAAATATAAGAAATTGCGAGAAAAAGGATAAAATAAAAACCTCTTAATCAGCATCTATAGATTTCAACCCTTCAATACTTTCAATATTCTGTGAGGAAGTTTAATCAGATGATATATAGTTCATATTTAGATCGGGAGATAGAGATCGGGGACGACGACGACCTAAATTGGCAGGAGAAGTGTTCTGCTCCGCCTCGACATTAAAATAAAAAAGGAGATTTAAGTCTGCAAAGTAAAAAAAGAAAAAAAAACTGATTAGGATCCCGCTTTTTTTTGAAAAACTTTCTGGCAGTAAAACTCAAACCTAGATCTGACAAGGCGCGCAAAAATAAATAGGGGAAAATAATATGGAAAAATAATAATAAATAATAACAGGGCGACTACCTTTTACCGCGAGGCATTTAGTAATTTCACTTCTTCCAATAGGCGGGCCGCAACATATTCGCGTGGCTAATAATATACCACGTCACAGCAGGCTGAGAGACTCTCTCAGGTGTCGGCTGATATACATATTTCTGATATATATATAACAATTATTTATATACTATTGCATTATCATGCATGTTTCCATATTAGTCATATAAAGAATAAAACGAGCTTCAAGTTTATCACTAAAACACTCTTTAAGGCATAACAACTAAACTCCCCTTCGATCACTTTTGGTTAAACTCGGTTCCTTCCTCCGATATCGTCATTCAAACATAATATACCCCCTTTCGGTCACCTCCACTTCAACCCGGTCCCTTCCTCCAATACGTTATTCAAACGTAATACACTCTCCTTCGGTCACCTCCTGTTCAACTCGGTCCCTTCCTCCAATGTCCAATCACTTTTACCATCACAAAGTGCAACATAATAGTACCCAAACATTCATGTATATGAGGCTTGTACCAATAACATACAGCATATAGTTCTCGTCATAATTCAACGTGCATGTTTCTTATTTCATTTTACATGGTAAAAGTCATAATTTATGCATGAAACTATACTTTATGTTCAACCACTTATCACCACATTTGAACTCAAATGCCAAGTTATCATAATTATGTATGAAATCATGTCCATAGATATGCATTTATAGTTATTCTTTACTACATTAGTCCATATAGATTATCAGCATGCACATGAATACCTATTATATAGAATGAAAGTGGATATACATGGTTCATGTTACACACACTATTGTGTTCACATTAGTCATATTCAAAAATGACTGTACATGGTCTTGAATATTTCACATACCTATTATAAGTTTCAACAGTATAGAATCATATACACACATACACATATCTATTCATATATTTATAATTTTCTTCACTTATGTACATACATCATAATCATGTATACACACATATACACATATTTATTCATATATTTGTAATTCTCTTCACTAATGTACATACACCATAATCATGTATACACACACATACCTATTTATATGAACATCAATCAAGCATAAGAGTATGTTTGTATAGATATCGTCATACCGCCTATACATTCCAATAGTTAGTTGATATACATAACACAAGATGATCAATTTAAATGTAATAGCCATGCCTATAAGAATTTACTATTACATACGCCCATAAGATCATCCAATAATATAACTATTCTAGCAACCACATACATATATAATAGTTCGTAATCATGCACATACTAACAATTTCACTTTTACATCAATCTTAACAACCATCATGCTTCATTTTAAGTACTTGTATGTTCTACTCGCCCTTGAAGAGATCCACCCCGCTTAACATGCTCGTTTTGCTAGATATGATAGAGTCTACAAGATCATAACAACATCATTAGTAGCTATACATGAAGAAGAGTAAGAATGGTGTAGGCCTAATGATTGCTTACCTTAACCAACCAAAAATTACCCTCTTTTCTTACTAATCTTGGTTAATACTAGATTCAAGAAGTTAATCCCTCTAATGTGATGCTAGATCACCATTTCTCATGTTCTAATTGGCTTTTAGAGAAGATAATATAAGCTTAGAAAAAGCTTTTATAGAAATTAACAAAGAGGGGAAAAAGAGTAAGTGAATGAGTAAGAGAGCAGAGAGAGGAGGGGCCATCTGCTGCCCTTCTTGGCCAGCAGTAAAAAGAGGAAGGGAGGGAATAGTGGGAGAGAGAGAAAATGAAGAAAGAGAATGAGAGAGAGAGAAAGAGAGAGGGGAGTTGTAAAACGAGAACCTTCTCCCATTCTATTCCGATATACTTCAATTCCCTACAAAGTAACATGCCAAGTGTCTATCAAGATTGCTACTCTACATCTCCACCCTGCACCTAAAAGCAAGGCTCCATACCCCTCCATTTAACACTTGCACCCTGCAAGCTTGGTAGGAAGAAGTTTAGGTTAAAAGTCACATGTGTATTTATACACCATACACATTTGTATATACTTATATATGTATAGGTATAAGATTTTAGTGTGGATACCTTGCATCATGAATTCTTTTACCAATATCATTCTCCTAACATGGTATAGAGTCTCAAGTATATTATCCGACAACCAAATACCACTGGTCACTAACACTGCTTAAGGTCACATCTACATTCTATATTTTAATATTAATGAAAATAGTTATACAACACATTGTCGGTAAAATCACCTAATTTAACACATCATTAGCATATAAGATATTAACTGGTGATTAATTAAGGCAAGTGTTAGAGCTCTACCCTTCTTTAGGAAGTTCCGTCCTCGAAACTTAATGTACCTTGGAATAAATGTGAATTGTTCTTCTACATCTCATCTTCTAACTCCCAAGTTGCTTCTTCTATATGTTGACTCCTGCATAGAACTTTGACCAAGGAAATAATTTTGCTTCTCAATTGTTTCTTCTTGCGATCTAAGATTGTACTGGCTCTTCTATGTATGTCATGTTTTCTTGTGTTTGCAGAGGTCAATAGGAGATGATATGGTCGGGATTAAGTACATACTTCCTTAACTGAGAGACATGAAATACGTTATGTATTCTCTCCATAACAGGATATAAGGCTAAACAATAAGCAACCGGTCTAATTTTATCCAATATCTAAAATGGTCCAACATATGTAGGACCTAATTTGTTCCTTTGGCCGGTGCGTTTCACTCCTTCATTGGATATACCTTGAGGAAAACTTTATCCCCCACCTCAAATTCCAGTGTCTGCGGTGTTTATCTGCATAAGTTTTCTGCCTGCTCTAAGCTGCTTTCATCCTTTCCTTAATTAACTTAATCTTATCAGCAGCTTCTTGAATTATGTCAGGGCTGAATATCCTTCTTTCCCAACTTTCTCCCAACAGATCGGTGATTTACACTTTCTACCATATAAAGCTTCAAACGAAGGCATGCCAATGGTGGACTGATAGCTATTATTATAAGTAAACTCCACTAAAGATAAATACTTGTCCCAGTTTCTCCCAAAATCCAATACACAAGTTCTCAGCATATCTTCCAGTATTTGAATAGTCCTCTCTGACTGTCCGTTTGTTTGGAGGTGTGTCGTTGTACTAAGTTGCAACTTAGTGCCAAAGCTTCAGATGGGCTCCTTCAAAATCTAGATTGAAATCTAGGATTCCGAGCTGACACAATAGACTCAGGTATTTCATGTAGCTACACTATTTCTCAAATATATACTTGAGTCACTTTCTCTATAAAGTAGTTGATCAGGATGGGTAGAAAGTGGGCAGATTTAGTAAGTAGATCTACTACTACCCAAACTGTATCTAGTCCTTGAGATGTCCGAGGAAGTTGATATGTCGCTAATGTTGCACATTTATTATCATATTCCCATACTTATTATAGAATAAACTCTGCATTGTCCTAATTAAATGTTCAATTTATTTGCAGGCCCATTCCTAAAGGAGAGTGAAGAGAAATGAGCCCAAAAGCCAACCAAATTCTGAATTAAATCAGAATTAATTCGAACTCAGTGAATCAGGGCAAAATCAGAGAGGTTGAAAACCGGTTGAGAAGAATCCTCCCAGAATCGATCGGTTGAAGCAAAGATCAAAGGCCATTTCGTCAAAATCCCGGACTTAAACTGCAAATCCAACTGAAGATAAAACCAGAACGAGAAGCCGGGAAGCTCCACCAACAGGGTGTGGCCACCTGGCCACACCCTGGCCGCGGAAACGCAGCCAAAGCCGCGTTTTCGCGGCTTGGTTAGAGAGTTAGGGGGAGCGCTTGCTCCCCCTATCTTCATACGCTCATGTAGGTGGGGTTTTGCCTATAAATACTGGGATTTTCAGAGCCTCCAGAGGACGATCATGCAGAGATAGGATTTAGTCTAGTTTTCCACTTTGTAGTATAGGTTTTTGTTTTCTTTTTATGTAATTTTAATTTGTATGTAAGCTTAGGTTAGATTGAGATTCATGTAAGTAAGAGAGAGAGGCTTATGTTGAGAGTGACACCGATGTACCCTCCTCCTTTCTTCCATCGTTTCTTCAAGCAATAAAAGGTAATTTGTTTTATGTTCGTCTTTACTTTGTTTTCTTCTTCTTCTTTCTACTTTACCTCTTTTAGTTTTGATGAGCACGCAAGTGAATCCAGAAGCATAAGTATAACAATGTCGTGTGAGTGCCAACAATAATTCATGGTGATGTTCTCCTCCTCAAGACCCGTATCACTTCATTCTTGTTCGTCTTGATGGTATAATGCGAATGGGGACTGAGCTCGATCCTCTGGCTTATGCGTTGAACGCCTCCGAAGCAAGGTAGAACATGCAAGGGTTCTAGGTAAGTCATCAACCAAACTAGGTAAGTACTTCTTTAATCTTCTTTCTTTTCTTTTATTTCTTAGTTTAGATCACCAACACGATTTCTTTCATCACTCCTTTTCCACTTCTTTGTAAATAATCATTCTCCAATTTTCTTCATCTTCTCCATTTATCGCTTTCTTTCTAACTTAACCTAACTCTTTTTCATTTTTCATTTCTTAAAACGAAGAAGAACCTTCGTTTTTCTTCACAAAGATTTCAATACAAACCTTGAACACTTCTATTGCTAACCCTCCTTGTGGATCACGACCCGCATAGCCACTTGCTATTGCGGTAGAATTGAGCACTTGCACATCTCTATTTCTAAATCTAAAATTCTGTATTTTGTGTGCAGGTTCAAGCTCAATCAGAAGTCCAGTAAAAAAATCTATGGTAATGTGGCCATTCAGGAATTGGTAATGATACCAGTAATTCTGAAGGGCTTCTTATATTCTGCTTTCACTTGCTGACATACTAAGCACTTGTTGATAAAATTGGCAATATCTATTTTCATTCTATCCCACCAAAATTATATCGCAGATCCTGATATATTTTTGTGCTCCCCAGATGAACTGTATACGGGGTATAATGAGCTTCCTTCATTATTTTGTTTTTTATTTCTGCCACTTCGGGCACACATAGACTGTGTCCAAATTTCAGTATATTATCTTCAATTTTAAACTCCTTGAGTTCATTTTCTTGTACATTCTGCAAAATTTTCCTTATTTGAGCATCTCTTTACTGGGCTTCTTTGATTTTGTCATATAAATCAAATTGAATACTTATTTGATTCAATAGATTCATAGCATTTGAAGAATCAGTGACTCGTACCTCCACTTGCATTTCTTCTAGATCCCTTAATAATCTCGTTTGACGAGTTATAAGAGTGGTCATTGATCCTCCTGATTTTCGGCTCAAGACATCAGCCACCACATTGGCCTTTCCAGGGTGGTACTGGATAGTAATATGGTAATCTTTCATTAGCTCTAGCCATCTTTT
This sequence comes from Agave tequilana, assembly GCA_038442645.1. NCBI lineage: Eukaryota > Viridiplantae > Streptophyta > Magnoliopsida > Asparagales > Asparagaceae > Agave > Agave tequilana. The sequence continues at coordinate 53,298 of JAVJIF010011034.1, read as the reverse complement.
TTGCCGCATATTCAGTTCTTTTTGTGTGAAAATATACTTCAAACTCTTATGGTCTGTAAAGATTTCACAAGACACTCCATACAAATAATGTCGCCAGATCTTCAAAGCAAAAATCACAGCAACTAATTTCAAATCATGAGTAGGGTAATTTCTTTCATGAATTCTCAGTTGTCGGCACACATAGGCAATAACTCTCCCATGTTGCATCAAAACACATCCCAGTCCCAATTTTGAAGCATCACTATAAATGACAAAACCTTCAGTTCCTGAGGTAATCTTAGGATCAGAGTAGATGTCAGCCTCGTTTTAACTTCAAGAAAGCTCTAATTTTGTTCTTTTTCCCACACAAACTTCTTATTCTTTCTAGTTAATTGCGTCAGTGATGCCACGATTCGGGAGAATCCTTCCACAAATCTTTTGTAGTATCCGGCTAACCCCAAGAAACTTCAAACTTCAGTAATAGTTGTTAGTCTAGGCCAATCCTTGATTGCTTCAATCTTTATTGGATCTACTGATATTCCCTCTTGGATATAATATGGCCAAGAAATCCTACTTGTTCCAATCAAAATTCACATTTCTTCAATTTAGCGTATAGTTATTTCTTCTTCAAGATTTGGAGGACAGCTTTAAGATGATTCTTATGATCTCCCCATCCTTTGAATAAATCAAAATATCATTGATGAATACCACCACAAACTGACCAAGATATGCTTGAAACACTCGATTCATCAGGTCCATAAATGTTGCTGGGGCATTAGTAAGTCCAAAAGGTATGACTAGGAATTCAAAATGTCCAAAGCCGATTTAGACACATCTTCTGGCTTGACCTTTAATTGATGATATCCTGACCTAAGGTTTATTTTAAAAAATATACAGGACCCTTACAGTTGATCAAATAAGTCATCAATACGAGAAAGTGGGTTCTAATTTTTAATAGTGACCTTATTCAACTCCCGATAATCGATACGTAATCTCATACTTCCATCCTTCTTCTTAACAAATAATACTGGTGCTCCCCAGGGTGATATACTCGGTCAGATGATACCCTTATCTAACAATTCTTGTAACTGAGTTTAAGTTCTTTAATTTTCGCGGGGGCCATACGATATGGTGCTTTTGAAATTAGGGCAGTACCGCATTGAAAAGTCACCTAGAGGGGGGTGAATAGGTGACGATGCTAATCTAGTGAACTAAATGCGGAATTTAAAAACTAATTGTAATTACAACAATGATGCACACACACAAGCAAGTATAAGATATAGCAATTTGCACAATACACAAAGTAGAGAGGGAGTAAGAGAGAGTCAATAGATCAAGCGCAAACAACAAGATATGTTCCGAGGTTCGAGCATCCAGCTCTACATCCCCGCCTTCACCCAGAAGGATTTTAAGTCCACTAGCTTGTCCACAAAGGACTCCCACAAAGGGAACCTCCACCGAGGATTTGGGGCAATCACAATACAAGGAGTACCCAACTCCTCTCCTTACAAACACAACCTCCTCCTTGAGGCACAACTCCAAGCCAACAATCACAACCTCCTCCTAGAGGCAAACTCAAAACCAATACAATCTCAACCTCCTCCACAACCACAAACCAATACAAGGATCACCTCACAACTTGAGGGATACAACCCAAAGCACAAAGCTAAGAAAAGATTGGGTTAAAACTTGGTGGTCTAAAACAACAACTACAAACTATATCTTCTCCCACACAAATATCCTATAGATTTAGATAGTAGATTTTTGCTCAAGTGTGGAGAAAACCAAAGGAATGGAAATCAGAAATCACAAAGAAAAATCCTTGGGAAAAACTGAAACTAAGATAGAGAAGTTCAATCAAAATCTTTTCCCAAAAACCCTTTCTTTGATTTTCCAAACCCTAACACAAACACCAAAAAGATTGTTCAATTTGAATCCAAAAACCTATTTTGATTGCAGCAAAAACACCTGAGAGAATGAAAATTTTAGCCCAAAAATTCTTAGAGAAAAACTCTCTCAAATGGGGTATTTATAGGCAAATCTAAAAATAGCCGTTGGCAGAAAAACTGCCAGAAATACCCTGTCGGTCGACCGCACGGTCGACCGTCCAACGGTCAAAAAACAGCCGTCTTACAGCTGCCGGTCGACCTGGCGGTCGACCCAGACAAACAGAGACCAATCTGCTTACAGTCGGTCGACCGCACGGTCGACCGTCTACAGAAACAGCCGACGCACGTTTTGTGCACGTCCGGTCGACCGGCCGGTCGACCGTCCATATGGCACGGTCGACCGGACCTGTCGACCGGCCCAGCCTGGCTGTCAACAGAATAGGTCATATTGGAGCACATTTTTCAGGCTGAAAACGTTCGAATTCATAAAAAGGTATATAGGAATGATTTGTAGATCTTTAAGTTATCTTTCTAATGCATCTAAAATCAACTCAATATCAGTTAGTATGCGAAAGTTATCAATAAAACACTGATAGGTGTCAAAACAGAAACTGTAACCTGTTTTCAGAACAAGAACAGATTTCAACCAAATATTTGACAATTTAAAATTAGAATCTGAAAATGGTTATTAAATAAGAAATATATATCTAAAAGTTATCTTTGAAATGCAAGTTAAATCATGTTATTTGATTATAAAAATAAAAAGTTATGATAATAACTATAGAAGGGTGTCAGGCAGATCAGTAGAACTAAAACTGGTTCAACTCCAAAACCCGATATATTTTTGATTAGAAATGCCAAAATATAAAACACATGAAATAGAATATCAAACTAAGTTTCTTTATATAGTTTAAGCATACATGTATATAGAACAAATCTAATATACATTAAACCATGTAAACATATTTTGATATAATCCTATTCATGTAAACCAAGATCGGTTAAACCAAAAACCGAAAACCAATATTCAAAAACATGAAACGTGTGTGTTGTGAACTTGAGCATTATCATAATAATCTAATCTTTACAATTAGGCTCTAAACACAAACTAAAATAGGGATACCTAAGTCTTCTTGTAGAGCGCAATCTTCAAGTCGACTCGATCCAAAGCAAATTCACCGAGCTTGACTCCAATGAGTGCTAGATATCATCTTTGATGCTTGGGCTCTTGAATCAACATGTGGGTAGCTTCCAAATCATCTTGTTGAAGCTAATCACCTACTAATAACTTGATTAAAGATCTGAAACTAAAATCACAAGATTATTAGTACACATAACTACATGAGTTAATCATCATCAAAACTAGAGTGGAAGGCCTTTGGGCCAACAATCTCCCCTTTTTGATGATGACAAAACTCATGGAGTTATATATGCATGGATTAAAGTAAAGCTTCAAAGAAGCTCCCCCTTAACTCATGCATAACAATAAAACATATAAGATATGCAATGAATGTTCTTAAACACATATAAACATGTTCTGGATACCGATTAAAATAAAACATAAACAATGAAACATGCTCTTGATACCAATAAAACAATAATATTGAAACCAACATATTATTACTAATGAAAACCAACTAAAACATATGCATAAATCAACCATGCATATAAACTACAAATTCTTCTCCCCCTTTTTGTCAATCATCAACAAAGGGGTAAAAGCAAACATAATGAAAACAAATATTTCTCCCCCTAAATCTTCAAAACAAAGAAGCAATAAATTTTTCCAAGGGGTAAAACCAAAGTCAATATGATATCAATTGAAAATAACAAACTTTGAGAAATGCCAAATCCTATTTGAAATAAAACAAGGCATTGAAACAAAATAACATTTTATATCAAAATGAAAACATGTAATGTAAACTTGATACCAATAGATATTTTTCATTATAAGCATATGATACCAATTACTTTAATATTATAAAGTTAGGGAGTGGGAAACAAAAACAATGATAAACCAAATACCAATTGAAATATAAAATACGAGTTTTCTCCCCCTTTATGAAATACCAAAAGAAAATATGCATAGGCTTGAAATAAGATACCAATTAAATCAATTGAAACATGATATTCATTAAAAATTCAAGCTTAGCAATCTTAAAATTATGATAAAGCTTGTATATGGATACTAATTGAAAAACTCAAGCTTAACATAATCAAAATTTGTGCTTCAAGATATAGGGATATAATAAGCACAAATAAATCATCTATATATGTATGTAAGAAATAGATATCACTTGAAATTGATACTATATGAAGTGTAAGCATACATATATAAAACAAGACATATATGAGTATACAAAAGGATGTCAAGATTGATACCAATTGAAAGAATTCAATGATACCAATTGAAACAATAATAAGATCAAGTGTATAACTCATATTCACTACCACCCATTTCATGATCAAGTTTAAAATGATTTTCATTATAAAGCATACATGAGCATGATCCCCATCCAGCCGCCCATGGAAGGTAGGGGTTTTCAAAAATAGGTTTGAAGATAAGCTTTGTTTGAAAATCTCTACCATAGTGAAAAATACGGACTAGTTATAGGAAAAACTTTTAAAACTAGTACGAAATCCTTCAAGTAAGGAATAAAACAAAGTTGTTTTTCATGAAACACATGTAAATCACATGATCACTAAACACTCAAAATCTATATGGCACCAATAGTACTCATGAAAATGAAATCATGAGAAAACATCAAAATAAGGTGAGTGTACAAGTGTTGTGAGAAACATATCATCATGAAAATAGATAATCAAGCTCGATTGAAATTCCTTTAAAATATGAACACATGAAAAACTAAATCTTCATTAAAGGAAATTTCCTCAATGACACGAAAACAAATCAAACTCCAAGGCATATGTATGTTTTGACAGAACAAAAGTATACATACATATCCCTAAACACAATTGAGTCCAAAATATAGATTTGCATGAAAAGCAAATGACTCAAGGGGCATACATGTATATCTTAAGATTTGTCAAAATAGACATATACATGAAGTGAAAACACTTAATCATAGGAAAACACATCAAAAATAGGAATACATGTTTGAATGCATGAATCATCAAAACTAGACTATACTAGAACATCTAATGGGTACAAATAGGCATCCAAGCACAAACATATATAAAGGTTTATTTGTGACCCATTCTATGTACAAGTATAAATTCTAGTTTTAATGAAAACTAACATCTAAGCATATATCCAAATCATTAAGCATAAAACGAGTCATAAATCAACAATGTTCTAAAAATGATCATTATGTAAATCCACATGCTATAAGAATCATAATATCAAAACAATTGTGAAAACACAAATTATGTATTCATCTAAACAATGGAGATATCAAATTGCAATACATGTATAGCAATAAACATACTAGTCAAAACATGAGTCATTAAAACGAAAGTTATAGAACATCATATGATCATTATGCAAATGCATGTGCATTAGATCTAGAGCATACATGTTAGTCTAAACAAGGTGAGGCACTAAATATAGATCCATATGAAGCATGGGTGCTCAAGTGGCTAAACATGTACAACCTTAATCTAATGAACATGGCACAAAGCATAATGAACAACAAAACACAACATGCTATAAAAGATGATCATAGAAAGCATGTAAACACTAAATGGAGTAAGGGATTGTTACCAAAACCGAAGAGGCAACTTTTCAAGTCTCCAAAACCCGGTGGTCCTCCCACCAATTCTCCTTGAGAGTGAAGCATCCAAATGGTTCTCTTTAGGCACGGAACGCATCCACTCCAAGGCACCAACACTCTCACGTTTTGCGAGAGCTCCCACCTACATCAAAAAGTATAGAGGTGGTCTTTGGTACCCATTTCTTTGTGGGTCCACGGGGGTTAGTGTCTTTTCTAACCCAAACAAAATTAGTTGCTAAATTTTCATGATAAATGCGATCATAACAAAATCTAGCAAGGTGGCCTTTTCGACCACAGTGTGTACATGTGTACACGTGAGCATACATATGATGGTGATGATCATGAAAAGCATGTGTATGCCGTGATGGGTGTGCATGCATAGTTGGAGCTTGTTTCTTGCGAACCAAGGATTCCAAACGAGTGTGATTTAAAGCACATTGGCTCAAAGTGGAGCCCAAACAATCAACACTTTTCTTCAAATTATTTATATCATTTTCAATGCTAGAAGATAAAGTGGAGCATGCTATAGGTGTGCAAGAAGTAGAAGCTACACTAGCATGACAAACATGAATATCAATATCATTTTGCAAAGATTTATTTTTATTCAAAACCAAATCCAATTCTTTTGTAATTGCATCAATATTATTTTTCAAAGTGAGATTTTCTTTAAAAGTAAAATCCAATTTTGAAGATAAAATCTCATTGTGCTTTACAACATCATCACAATCATTTTTGTTTTTCAAAAATTCATTTTCCTTTAAAGCAAGTTCGAGTTGAGATTTAAGTGAGTCACATTCACTTGCAATCTCTTCCTTCTCTTGCAACATCAATTCAAAATTAGAGCATAAATCCTTTAATTCATTTTTCAAAACAAGATTATCATCTTTCAACAAATCATGTTCTTCTAACAAATTCTCAAGCTTTTGAACAAGTTCCATATTTAAAGTTTGAACTTCAAAACATCCATGACAATAGGAACTAGAGCTATCATCTATTTGAGAATCCGATTGTACCTCAAGGGAGTTCTTCCCTTGGACCATGAGGCATTGCTCTTCGGACTTTTCTCTCTTAGATCTCCTCATCTTGTTGATAATCCTTGGAAGCTCGGGAGAAGTCAAGATGCTCCAAACTGCAAAAGCCGAATCATAACGATCAAAAACATGTAATAAATGTTCATTTAGAGATGCTCTAAGTGCCCTAAGTGCTAATGCATTGGCCTTCTTATGTTTGCTACTATTTGGGAGGGATTCTATGGTAATGGCTTGATAAACTAGATGTCCTAGGTCTTTTAAATGTTTAGTCATATTAGCCTTCCAAGCATCAAGTCTAAAATGATCAAACATAGGAGGGCTAGCCATAAGTGCAAACTAAATGTGTGCAAATGAAAATGCAAATGAAGATTAGCAAACCAAGATCACTTCTAGGTGGTTAAACCTAAATATCAGGAGCACTAGCTCTGATACCAATTGAAAAGTCACCTAGAGGGGGGGTGAATAGGTGACGATGCTAATCTAGTGAACTAAATGCGGAATTTAAAAACTAATTGTAATTACAACAATGATGCACACACACAAGCAAGTATAAGATATAGCAATTTGCACAATACACAAAGTAGAGAGGGAGTAAGAGAGAGTCAATGGATCAAGCGCAAACAACAAGATATGTTCCGAGGTTCGAGCACCTAGCTCTACATCCCCGCCTTCACCCAGAAGGATTTTAAGTCCACTAGCTTGTCCACAAAGGACTCCCACAAAGGGAACCTCCACCGAGGATTTGGGGCAATCACAATACAAGGAGTACCCAACTCCTCTCCTTACAAACACAACCTCCTCCTTGAGGCACAACTCCAAGCCAACAATCACAACCTCCTCCTAGAGGCAAACTCAAAACCAATACAATCTAAACCTCCTCCACAACCACAAACCAATACAAGGATCACCTCACAACTTGAGGGATACAACCCAAAGCACAAAGCTAAGAAAAGATTGGGTTACAACTTGGTGGTCTAAAACAACAACTACAAACTATATCTTCTCCACACAAATATCCTATAGGTTTAGATAGTAGATTTTTGCTCAAGTGTGGAGAAAACCAAAGGAATGGAAATCAGAAATCACAAAGAAAAATCCTTGGGAAAAACTGAAACTAAGATAGGGAAGTTCAATCAAAATCTTTTCCCAAAAACCCTTTCTTTGATTTTCCAAACCCTAACACAAACACCAAAAAGCTTGTTCAATTTGAATCCAAAAACCTATTTTGATTGCAGCAAAAACTCCTGAGAGAATGAAAATTTTAGCCCAAAAATTCTTAGAGAAAAACTCTCTCAAATGGGGTATTTATAGGCAAATCTGGAAAATAGCCGTTGGCAGAAAAACTGCCAGAAATACCCTGCCGGTTGACCGCACGGTCGACCGTCCAACGGTCAAAAAACAGCCGTCTGACAGCTGCCGGTCGACCTGGCGGTCGACCCAGACAAACAGAGACCAATCTGCTTACAGTCAGTCGACCGCACGGTCGACCGTCTACAGAAACAGCCGACGTGCACGTTTTTGTGCACGTCCGGTCGACCGGCCGGTCGACCGTCCATATGGCACGGTCGACCGGACCTGTCGACCGGCCCAGCCTGGCTGTCAACAGAATAGGTCATATTGGAGCACATTTTTCAGGCTGAAAACGTTCGAATTCATAAAAATGTATATAGGAATGATTTGTAGATCTTTAAGTTATCTTTCTAATGCATCTGAAATCAACTCAATATCAGTTAGTATGCGAAAGTTATCAATAAAACACTGACAGGTGTCAAAACAGAAACTGTAACCTGTTTTCAGAACAAGAACAGATTTCAACCAAATATTTGACAACTTTAAAATTAGAATCTGAAAATGGTTATTAAATAAGAAATATAGATCTAAAAGTTATCTTTGAAATGCAAGTTAAATCATGTTATTTGATTATAAAAATAAAAAGTTATGATAATAATTATAGAAGGGTGTCAGGCAGATCAGTAGAACTAAAACTGGTTCAACTCCAAAACCCGATATATGTTTTGATTAGAAATGCCAAAACATAAAACACATGAAATAGAATATCAAACTAAGTTTCTTTAAATATTTGAAGCATACATGTATATAGAACAAATCTAATATACATTAAACCATGTAAACTTATTTTGATATAATCCTATTCATGTAAACCAAGATCGGTTAATCAAAAACCGAAAACCAATATTCAAAAATATGAAACGTGTGTGTTGTGAACTTGAGCATTATCATACTAATCTAATCTTTACAATTAGGCTCTAAACACAAACTAAACTAGGGATACCTAAGTCTTCTTGTAGAGCGCAATCTTCAAGTCGACTCGATCCAAAGCAAGATTCACCGAGCTTGACTCCAATGAGTGCTAGATATCATCTTTGATGCTTGGGCTCTTGAATCAACATGTGGGTAGCTTCCAAATCATCTTGTTGAAGCTAATCACCTACTAATAACTTGATTAAAGATCTGAAACTAAAATCACAAGATTATTAGTACACATAACTACATGAGTTAATCATCATCAAAACTAGAGTGGAAGGCCTTTGGGCCAACAAGCATCACATCTATTATGAATTCTACATCTCGATCTGGGGCAGTCCTGGTAAATCTTCTGGGAATACATCCGAGAACTCATTTACGACCGAAATAGTTTCAATTTTGATATTGTTTCCATTTATATCAAAAACTGAGGCCATAAATCCCTGACATCCTTGCCTCATTAACTTGGGGCTCTAATGGCCGATATGATTGGTATAACATGACTAACTTTCACCCCTTCAAAAATGAACTCCGGAACTCCTTCCATTTTAAAGATGATTCTCTTTCCGTTACAATCCACATGTCCGCTATATGCGGACAACCAATCAATTCCTAGTATTGCATCAAATTTCATCTTCGCCCAGCTTAATCAAATCAATAAATATTTTCGTCTCCCCAATTATCACTTCACAGTTTGTATATTTAGTACTACTTATTATTTTTACCCTTATGGGTGTGGATACAACCAACTGAAATCCTAAGAGTTCTAGTGTTTGATTCAATTTATATGCAAAAGTACTAGATATGAATGAGTGAGTAGCTCCAGGATCAAACAATGCACGAGCAATACATCCTGATGTGGAGATCATAGCTTCCACTACTACATTCGAGGCCATTGCTTTTCGACGGGTCAACGCAAATGCTCTTCCTTGAGCCCGTGGATATTGTACAGATGGTTGAGTCACAGCAGGTCGCGGTGCATTACTGGGCTATCTAAAATTACTGGCTGGTCCCCTATGAGGATTTATTCTCGTAGCTGACCTCCCACTTCCTCTAGTCGACCCTTGGCTTTCGCGCATTGTCAGACAATTTTTCTTTAAGTGCGCCATTCCTCCACAATTATAACAAGCCCTCTCCTGAATGCAGTTTTCAAAATGGTTCGTCTTATATTTCTGGCACCAATGGGGCCTCTGAGATTCTAGGGTGGGACACAGATGTAGTCTGTGCTTTCTGAAAAATGTCTCTATTCCTCAACCATGATCCTCCGTCTCTGATCCATTCTCCCCTCTGAAATGTTACATTAAACCCGAATCCTTTATTGCTAGTAGATCCCGGTGCCATCGATACAGATGGTCCCTATTATCGGGGATGCTTCGACATGGATAATCCCTTCGCCCAGTCTTCTCGACTTTCTTGTATATTCATTTTCACCTCTAAGGCTTTTTCCACAACCTAAGGATAATTTCTTAGTTGTAGGGGAATCAATTTACCCCTAATTTCTAGTTTCATCCCTTCACGAACCTTTTAATCTTTTCTGTCTCACTCTTAACTAGCACATCAACATACCTAGACAATTGGATAAATCTCTGATCATATTGAGATACATTCATCTGACCTTGTCGTAATTCCAGAAACTCTGACGCCATCTTATCTCTGGCGGTCTCTGGAATATACTTTTCAGTGAATAAATGGTGAATTTATTCACTAAGAATTCTCAGGTAATTCATTCTCCTGTATTTTTTACACTATCTTTTACTGCCCTCCACCAGTGTTCTGCTTCCTTTTGAAACATGAAGGAAGAGAAAAATACCCTCTGCTCATCAGTGCAATTCATTACATTTAGAATCTTTTCTATCTGAAGGAGCCATCCTTCAGCTTGTAAGAGATCCATCTCCCCTTCAAATACTGACAGTTTCATCTTTTGGAACTGTTCTAAAGCTTGGTGGGGATTGTTATCATTAGTTCTTACCATTAACTGGGTGAACCATTCCAGCATAACCTCCAGAGCTTCACGACTTTCTCCCATTTGTGTTTCTGAATCTTCATTATTGTCTGTAGGGTGAATACTCCCCATCGTACTATATGTGAAACACTATGTGATAATGGTTCTTCAGGTGGCGGTTGATTTAGATCCATGCGTTCTTCCTATAAGATAAGGATGACCTCTCAAACGTAGTTCACATATATGGAAATAATTTAGATAAAATTCCCAGTTTCATGCAATCACTTAGTATTTGAATTCTAAATAACAGCATCCATTGTCATTCACAAACAAGCAACTTTCTATATATATTCCAAAATGGATACAAGGGTATTACATTGATATCTACCTTTTGTATATCTGAACTAACTCACATGCATGCATACAAGATGTGCCAGGGCATATACAAAAAAACTCCTAAGATGTCTATCAACTAACACACTAGATATATATACATATCAAAAGTAATTGCCCATTGATTCATCCATCATAGGGCAGGGTTTTCCCACTCGAGTCCCCACGGTACTGCTACTATCCTCGCTATCGTCCATGCTATCCTCAGAGTCTTCTTCTAGTAATTCATCCCCTTCCCAATATCAATCATCAAGATCATCATATAAATTCATGTCTTCCTAACTTGCATCTCATAAAAGACTGTCATAAGTAAATCCTCTCTGAGACCTGTACCGCCCCGATCCCACGGGTACAGAGACGTTACTGCTATGTACATACGTAGGGCGAAAATACCCTCACATATATACGTTAAGCATTAGTACAGGCAAGGATTAGAATGCGGAAGCACAATGGTGTTATACATTTCAATATATGAGTACAATTATAAAGTTTTCACAGGATGTGATACGTTATTATATGAATGTTACATCACCGATATGGCGCAAAAGAACACAAAAAGATATACAATAATGAACTTACAAAAGGAGACAAATAGTCATAACAGGAAACTCTAGAGCCGAGCAGAGGGTCTGGAAGAAAAAGGCTCAGGATGGTCCATCGATGATCCATGCTTCAGCTGCCCTACTCTGATCAGCAACAGGGAGCCCAACACGATCCAAGATCCAGAATCTGGACATGAAGGTCCAAAGGAGTCAGAAAGCTACCCAACGAGTATGTAAGATGAAGCCAAATGGCATGCACAGGCAAACACACGTGTATATGATCAAGTGATGTGATTTAGGCATTCGGGTATATGCATTGACCAGTAAGCTTAAAGGGGAAATCAAAAATCGGTACAAAACTCAAAAATCTAATAAATACATGTATATCAATAAAACTGAATAAGGAAAGCATGTACTGAAACTGAATCGAAAGCATAAGTACGCATAAGCATACAGTGAGACCTCAGGTATTGTACTAAATACGAGTGTGAACAAAACTAGTTATACAAGCTCAGACTTTGCATTCATGAGATTAATACGTCAAGGGGATAATCCAAATAAGGAAACCCTCATCTATATATCATATACCCCATGTCGCCATCATCTGAGTTCATACAACCTGAGTTGCCCTCAGAGTAACAGATCAAGAGTGTGCCTGGAGTAATCATTGTCATATAATAATATGTACACTAGTGGCGAGTAGGATAACTTAATCGTATAACAATAACAATCAGTGTCGCATGTTATTATAGTCACTTCCTTCCAGTGCCCCATACCAGTGGCCTTTCACACTGGAGTCCACCATTCAGCAAAACGCATACGGATTTTGATACGTGGATACCATTATCCGTAGGAAGAAATGACTCAACAACACCCGCTCCTGTTATTAACAATTAAGTTATAGCTAGTACATGACAGTGCTAGTGTTATACATCAAGAGTCGGTGGTCGGTAGTCAGTACGAGTTTAGAATAACAACAAGTTATTAAATTGTTGTTATTAAGACTCATTCAATCCATATGTTTTGATATGTATTACCAGTTTACATACATCCACATGTGAATAAGACAAGTTAAATTATCAGAAACTGATTGGAGATCAATGTATCATGTTCATAATGGGCCCCGTGCATACCCGGGATAACGACATCACGTGATTTGGTTTGGACCCCAATCCCAGCCGCTAGGCTGTATAGGTCATATTTGTATGCCCTGAACAGGAATGGAATCAGGTCAGGGTGTGAGTATAGCCCACCAAACCACTGTGGCCTTAGGTCATTTTGAACAGTGTTGCAACATCGAGCCATTATGAAGATGTACTAATTGATGTCATTAGTTTCCCCTATCCCGATGTAAGTTATCCATTTATTACATTTTTTATGTAATTATCAATTTACGGGAGTAGTAGGAGCATGATACAGGAGTAACAGGAGTACAATAGTACAAGAGATACAGGATTGTTGTTTATAACAGGATATAATAATTGGATTCCCGTAAATGTGATAATCATAAGTCAAGTTATTAATATGTCATGTGTCAACTGATAGCATGTCAAGTATCATGTGTCACATATCAGGTGACAGGTAATGCTCAACAACGTAAAGCAGTATAAACAAGCACAAGGTCACAACATAAATCGGGCAACCGACCCACAAGTTAGAATATGAAAACAGTGTAAAAGGACATTTCAAACACTTCACAACCATAATCATAACAATAAGATATCAAACTATTAATCAGACAAACAGACGTGGTGAGATTGGACTGGACAGGCAAGTAGGAGAACATGCAAGCAGACGAATAAAGCCTGGTAGAATTGGACCAGCCGATAAGCATAACTGTACAGAACTGGATAGACGACCGACAATCCAGGTTAGACAGAGTTGATCAGATAAGCGGTCAAGCGAGCAAGCATGGTTATGCGGAATTGTATAGACGAGCAAGATTGAATAGACAAGTGGGTAAGCAAAGTTGGATCTAATTAAAAGGAACTGGAGCTAAGAAGGGCGGAGCATAGCTAAACCGTGTTAGCAGTATATAACGCTAGACACACGGCGGAGCTAGACTCCTGGCGAAACTAGCGTGCAACTTTAGGCTAAACTCGCACGGCGGGGCTAACGAACATAGCGAAGCGACATATGAACACCAAGTTAACGCTCACGGTGAAGCCATACTCACGGCGAAGCTAAATGCCTACGACAAAGCCAGCGCAACAATGTTGGATCTTTGCGTATGGCATAGCGACACTCGCGGCACAACTAGACACACGTGACGAAGCCAGCATATAACTGCTATGTTATCGTACATGGCGTGGCCACGCTCACGACAGAACTACCTGATAAAGCGCAGAGCACTAAGCTCGCCTGTCGGCAGAGCTAGTAGAGATCCCAAAGGTAAACTCCGAAGACTGAGTCCAAAGCTGGGGTCAAGTTAGCGAGTAGTGATAACGCGCACGCGGCGAAGCCAACGCACGTGATGAAGCGATGTATGTACACTCTGCTAGTGCCACGACGTAACTACACTCAGGCAAGTTTCGCGGTAAAACGCTGAGCGCTAAGTTCACCAACCAGGTAGAGCAAAAGAGAGAGCCAGAGGGTCTAAGTGCACCACCCCTTTCGGGGAGTTGGCAAGAGCTAATAGGGCCAGAAGGCTGAAGAGGTACCTGCAGAAGATATTAGTACTACTCAAACACACATATAACAGGAGAAATAATAATGGGAGAACTGCATATCGGTCAACCTCACGGCGGGGCTATCACAAAACCTGTAGGTGTAGACCGAAGTCTATTGGATAGTCCAGCTTGAGGGCTGAGTAGGCGAAACCACTCCGCCAAAGCTACCACTAAACGCATAAGGGTATAAGAGGACCCATTGAGTAGCCCGAGAAGTGATCTCCTGGGACAGCGCACGCCGAAGCGAACGTTCGTCCTGAGGGTCTTCTCCTACAATCTGCCCCACTGTTAGTCCCACAAATATAATCGTCCATACTAGTACAACCTTCACCACAGATACAAAATATCACCCACGATATAACCACTGATACACTGATACAAACGCTAATACAGAAATATAGTCAATCACCCATAATTATACAACACCACCAGATATACATACACCCATACATTATAAATATACAATCGTCCAAATATAATACAGGTACCCGCCCAGAATAAAATAAGTACTCACATCACAGGAAAATAGTACTTGCCCAAACACCGAAAAAGAATACTCGCAATCCCAGAAAAAGTACTCGCCTAAATTATCGAAAAACACCGTAAAATCCCAGAACACCAGAAACACGTGCATACCACCAATTCATATATTAAAATATATATTAATTAATATTTTAGAGAGAGGGAATGAGGGAGGAAAGAGAGGGGGGAAAGAGAATGTGTGCTGGATGGAAAAAGAAAAAAGGAAAGAAAAAGAATGAAAGTAAGTAGAGGAAGAAAGAAAGAAAGAAAGAAAAAAAAGAAAAGAAGAGAGAAAAGGGGGGTGGTCGGCGGCTGCTGGCCGCCGCCGCCGGCCAGGGGGCGGCACCACCACCGGAGGGGGCGCGGCCTGGGCCAGGGGAGGAAGGGGTTGGGGTTGGGTTTGTTGTTGTGGTTGTTGTTGTTATTGTTGTTGATGTTGATGGTGAAGGTGGTGGTGGTTGTTGTTGGTGGTAGTGTTGGTTGAAGATGGTGGTGTCGGAAAGTTGGAGGAGGAGAAGATGGTGTTTGGGTGGTGGGAGTGGAAGAATTGGTATAATTTATGGTGAATTGAAGAAGAAGAAGATAGTGATAATGGGTTTTAGGAAAAATTGAAGTAGGAGATGGTGTTGTATGGTAGAAGGAGGAGGGGGGAGAGAGAGAGAGTTTGGGGGAGAAGATAGCCGGATCTAGGGGTCGGCGGCGGCGCTCCGATGGTGAAGCAGGCGACGGTCAAGGTGAAGAGAAGGGGGAGATAGAGTTGGTGGCAGAGTGAGAGAGGGGGGAGATTGAGAGATAAGGAGAGATGGACAGAATGAGAGCAAAAGAGATAGGGCAAGAAAGAGAAAAAGAAGGGAGAGGGGGGGTACGGTGGGAAGGGGGTTGTCAACAGAGGATGGAGGGGGCAGGGAGCAGGTGGGGGGAAAGAAAAAGAAGAAAGAGAAAAGAAAAGAAAGGAAAAGAAAATGAGAAAAATAAGTAAATAAATAAATTATAATTAATAAATTTAATAGAGTAAAATGGGAGTATAAAGTAAAGGAGAGGAGAAGAAAAAAGCAAGAAAAGAAAAGAAAGAAAAATAATAATATTATTTAAATCGGGTAAAAGATGACTGTTCCAGAAATGTTCCCAAAAATTCTCAAAAATAGAAAATATTAATTTAAGACACATTATGAAATTGGATTCAAGAAATTCAATCTGATTTTCAAATTAAAAATCTTAGAATCAATTAGTGATACCGGCCGGCATAAAACCCGGTCGAATTTCAATAAATTCAAAAAAAATCCCCAAAAATGCGTTTAGATGGAAAATGAGATTTTAAGAGATAATGTGAAAGCCGTTTTTAGAAATTCAACTCCATTCAAAAAATAAAAAATCCAGGAATCGGTCAGTGATATTGATCGACACGGATTTTGAAGATTTTACAGAATAATTCTGAAAATTCTAAAAAAATCTAAAATATTGGAAAACAATGTTTGAAACTGAAACTTGTCAAATCTGACTACCGAAAAGATCAAGTCTAGCAATACGCTAGGATCGGTTCCCTGGTTCAGACTCGGCTAACTCTGAATCTAGAAATTCGGATCCGATACAAAATCATAATATAATTAATCACAAACCAAAAAATACGGGGAGAAAATCAAAAAGTATGATCAAAAAATCAGAACACGTCTTTCATACGTATTTCGGGAACGGGTGTTAGAGGGACTCTTCCCTTAACGCACTCGTATCCTCCGTCTCTCCTACATCAAGGGAATCCCCGATCATACTCTCCGTATTGGTGATGGTCAAATCAGGCTCATTAGATGCCTAATACTCAATCTCCTCATGGTCTATATGTACTGAGGCTGAGAATATGATCTTCGGGTCAGTCTCATCAGACTCGTAATCCCAATCCATGGAACCTGCCATCCAACTCGCGCTCGAACTACCCGAGCTGGAAATCGACCAATGTATGTTCAGAGTCCCCATCTATATATAAATAAGAAGTCATATCAATCTCAACTCATATAAATAATATCAATATACTACTATTATCATACAACAAGAAAGAAAGCTATATATGTACACACACATACACTTACACTTCGCTTTTCAATTTATTAGTTTCCTTTTTGTTGTATTCTACATGTAAGACGTTTCAGAATAACTTAGGTTCAATAGATAATTCAATTTATTCTCTCGTCCCAGTGTCCCATACCACTAGTAGCTGTTACTGAGAGCCCGCACCCTCTGTCAACTCACCCGAATCGAGACGTGAGGGCACCCGATTCTGATGCGAGGAAATATCAATTACCGCATGACTCAAGGTTAATCTGTTACATAAAACCCACTACCCTACTATAATCATTCAAGGTCAATCATATAGACAGTACACACACATACATACATGTTAATCCTAACAATCACTATTGCCTATTAATATCCTACTTAACCTTCTCCTTCTACCTATAACCTTTTTCTTGACACCAACTGAAACTGTCTCAGTCTTAAGTTTCCTTAATTATCACAATTGTCACTGTTTATCCTTAATATTATACTGAAGTCCCCAAAATTTTCGGCAGCATTTCCTCTAAACGTGGAGCCCGTCACAATACAATACTTCAAATTCAGCCAGCATCAGCCTACTTATAGATTCACAACATCCCACACAATATATAAATATAACATTTCAGTTTGACTTCACCCATGTCAAATTTCCAAAATTGATTTCAACCAAACCAAGCACGACAATCCATAAATCTAGACATTCTTGCTCCAATATATCTACAACCACTATCTCATGAACATAGTTTAAAGTCAATGACTTATTATCACAAGCATTTCATATATTATAATTCGTTACAAAAGTTTATAGCATACATTAACATAGGGATTCATACATAAGATTTCCAAAAACATACACATAACGAGAAACATGCCAAAAGTAATAGTGATCTCCAGTTGTCACCTATCCTGTGCATTGGCTTTAGACGGGTCTTTACCTTTATCCATACCTGAAGGTGGTTAATATAATAGGGTGTGCTCAACAGTTTAATGAGTAAAATAACATATATATATATATATAATAATTATTTATATACTATTGCAAAATCATGCATGTTTCCATATTAGCCATGCAAAGAATAAAACGAGCTTCAGGTTTATCACTAAAACACTCTTTAAAACATAACAACTAAACTCTCCTTCGGTCACCTCCGGTTAAACCCGGTCCCTTCCTCCGATGTCGTTATTCAAATATAATACACTCCCCTTCGGTCACCTCCAGTTCAACCTGGTCCCTTCCTCCAATACGTTATTCAAACATAACACTCCCCTTCGGTTACCTCCGGTTCAACCCGGTCCCTTCCTCCAATGTCCAATCACTTTTACCATCACAAAGTGCAATATAATAGTATCCAAACATTCATGTATATTACGCTTGTACCAATAACATACAACATATAGTTCTCGTCATAATTCAGCATGCATGTTTCTTATTTCATTTGACATGGTAAAAATCATAATTTATACATGAGAGTATTATGCATGAAACTAAACTTTATGTTCAACCATTTATCATCACATTTGAATTCAAATGTCAAGCTGTCATAGTTATGTATAACATCATGTCCATAGGCGTGCATTTATAATTATCCTTTACTACATTAGTTCATATAGACTATCAACATGCACATGAATACTAATTATATAGAATGAAAGTGGATATACATGGTCCTGCTACACACACTTTTGTGTCCACATTAGTCATATTCATAAATGAGTGTACATGGTCTGAATACTTCACATTCCTATTATAAATTTCAACAATGTAGAATCATATACACACATACACATATCTATTCATATATTTATAATTCTCTTCACTTATGTACATACACCATGATCATGTATACACACACATATATCTATTCATATATTTGTAATTCTCTTCACTTATGTGCATACACCATAGTCATGTATACACACGCATACATATATCTATTTATATGAACATCAATCAAACATAAGGGTATGTTTGTATGAATATCGTCATACCGCCTATGCATACCAATAGTTAGTTAATATACATAACAAAAGATGATCAATTTAAATGTAATAGCCATGCCTGTAAGAATTTACTATTGCATACACCCATAAGATCATCCAATAATATAACTATTCTAGCAACCACATACATATATAATAGTTCATAATCATGCACATACTAGCAATTTCACTTTTACATCAATCTTAACAACCCTCATGCTTCATTTTAAGTACATGTATGTTCTACTCACCTTTGAAGAGATCATCCCCGCTTAACACGCTCGTTTTGCCGGTTATACTAAAGTCTACAATATCATAACAACATCATTAGTAGCCTATACATGAAGAAAAGTAAGAATGGTGTAGGCCTAATATTGCTTGCTTTAATCAACCAACAGTTACCCTCTTTTCTTGCTAATCTTGGTCAATACTAGATTCAAGAAGTTAATCCCTCTAATGTGATGCAAGATCACCATTTCTCATATTCTAATTGGCTTTTAGAGAAGATAATATAAGCTTTATAAAAAGCTTTTATAACAATTAACAAAGAGGGGAAGAAGAGTGAGTGAGAGAGTGAGAGAGAGAGAGGAGGAGGGGCTGTCGGCTGCCCCTCTTGGTCGGTAGCAAAAAGGGGAAGGGAGGGAAGAGTGGGGGGGGGAGAGAGAGAGAGAGAGAGAGAGAGAGAGAGAGAGAGAGAGAGAGAAGTTGTAAAATGAGAATCTTCTCCCATTCTATTCCTATATATTTTAATTCCCTAAAAAGTAACATGCCAAGTGTCCATCAAGATTACTACTCTACATCTCCACCCTACACCTAAAAGCAAGGCTCCATACCCCCTCCGGCATGTTTGGTTTCAAGGAAGTGGGCGAAAGTGGGCGGAAGTGTTATTTCTCACTTCTGTTGTACATCCAAACACTGAAAAAGAAAAATGAAAAAACTCCTTTTTCTTTTTTCTTTTCCTTTTACACAACCATTTTCTCACTTCCAGGGCGCTACATTTAATTTTGTGGTTATGTAAATCTTATTTGTGATAAGTTGTAGTTCAAAACAGTTAATTTTGTGGTCATGTAAATCTTACTTGCATTCTAATTACAGTCCACATTTTTTTCATAATTAATTTTTATTTTAATATTATTTTACGGTCAACTTTGTGGTCAACATTTTCACTTCCACTTCAACATTATTAACTAAACACCGAAAAACACAATATATTTTTTCACTTTCATTGCCAACTACCAACCAAACACCGAAAAAAATACACACAAATTCTCATTTTCCAAAAGGAAAAAAATCTACTTCCCAGTTCTCACTTCCGCCCACTTCCTTGAATCCAAACAAAATGGAGAAACCAAATAGCTAGATATATCCACATTCTGACATTTGTAACACTTAGGTCTGTTTGGTTATCGTAATTGACTGTAATTCGTAAGTCATAATTGGTAAACTTTTTTACAGTTGTAAATGAGTTACATGAATGTAAGTTTTACAGTATTTGATTGCTAATATAAAGTTGTAAGTGGGAAAGTATACTGTATTTTACGGTGTTTGGTTGTCGTAAAGTGTAAGTCGTATTTGACCATAAAATTAGCTATCTGGTGATTTAAAAAATTTAAATATTGCAAATAAATAATAAAAATCCTAAATATTGATTTAAAAAATTTAAATATTGCAAATAAATACTAAATATCCTAAATATTAAAAATAATACAAATTTGCATGACCACAGAATTAACTGTAAGTGGGTTGTAAATGGGTGGTATTGGGTTGGGAGCGAGTGGTAGTTGGGTTGCGTAAGTCTTTTACGAATTACGGTCCAAACAAACACTGTAGTTGTAATTGGGCTGTAAATCATTTATGAATTACGGTCTTTTACGGCCTTTTACGCGAAACAAACAGCCCCGCATTTGACACTTGTAGCCTACAAGCATGATAGGAAGAATTTTAGGTCAAAAGTTACATGTGTATTTAGACACGCATAGACATTTGTATACTTATATATGTTTAAGTATAAGATTTTAGTATGGATACCTTGCATCTTGAATTTTTGTACCAATATCATTCGCCTGAGATGGTATAGAGTCTCAAGTGTATTATCCGATAACCAAATATCACTGGTCACTAACACCACTTAAGGTCACAATCTACGTTCTAGATTTTAATATTAATGAAAATAGTTATGCATCACATTGTCGTTAAAATCACCTAATTTAACACATTGTTAGCATATAAGATATTAACTGGTGATTAATTAAGGCAAGTGTTACATGACTTCTCACCTTGAGAGTGGGAAAGTTCTAAGTTTTCAGTTGGAAACTTGCCATCTGTGATGGCTGGGGGGTTAGTGGAGTTTGAAAATTTGATTTTTCACTTTTCTTTTCCAAAATTCACGCACAAACATACAAAATTTAAGAGGATATTTTTTTTATGTTTATTTCTTCACCTCTTCATATTCTATATGTAAAGCAACAAATTGTCATATATTGAGCTTGCAAATATTACACCTTGCAATTTAATTAAAGATTTTATGTTAAGTCATATCTGAAGATTCAGACCCAAAAACTCTAACATGGGAAATAAGTGTCACGTGTTACAAAAACAAAGATTATTTGATAGGATTATATTGTTTCATGACGTGTTCAAAGCTTGAAGATAATATTCTTAAAGCATAGCATGAGTGAATAAAGAAAATGATCCAAATAAAAAGTTTGGTAGCTCATTTTGATAACGTAGCAATGTAAAGCATAGCAAAACAAAACAATAATTATTCTACAAGTTAAATTATATTATCTTGCATTATTGTCCTTTAAAATAAAAAAAACTTATTGCGTAAAAGTTTAAATGATTCTTTAGGTGTTTTTTCATTACGAAAATATGCATCTCTTCATATTCTAAGAGGATAAGTCCAACAAACATGTCGTTTGAATATAAAATAGTAAACATATGACTAAAAATATTTTTTCCCAACACACTCTCAGATAATGATAACAATGATAATAATAAATTTATTACAAAACACGCCAACATAATATATTTTGATCAAGACAATTATTTGAGAAGAGACCAAATTTCACAGTAAATAACTAATACTCAAAGAATATTTTTCTCCTCTCGAGAAAGAGACCATGGGCAAAACCCTTAGCGATAAACAAATATTAATATGTTATGTATTGGGTTGTTGGAAAAGATACAACATGCTAGAATTTTTTACTTGAGGAGCATTCTCTGTAACACTTGCAAGTCGCACATTTAGAAATTCAAAAGGGATGTTTATTGAATAAAGTGGATTGGACTAAAAATATGAATTGTTATTGATGCTTAGGGCGTGTTTAGTTGCAATGACGTGTGCGGAAGTAAGGAAATGGGGAAGTATAATTGCTCACTTTCCTATCATCCAAGCACCGGAAAAGAAAAATAAGAAAACACTTTTTCGTTTTCTCTTTTCTCTTTTACACAACCATTTCCTCACTTCCAGAGTGCTACAGTTAATTTTGTGGTCATGTAAATCTCATTTGTAATAAGTTATAGCACAAAACAGTTAATTTTTTGATCATGTAAATCTCACTTGCATTTAAATTACAATCCATTTTTACTTTTCTTAATTAATTTTTATTTTAATATTATTTTGCGGTCAACTTTTCCACTTTTACTTCCACATTACAATTCAAACACCGGAAAAGACTTAACATTTTCAAACCACACTTCCCAACAACATCCAAACACAGAAAACTTACTAACCAATTCTCAAGTTTCAAAGAAAACTATTACCACTTCATCGCTTCTTACTCTTCTTCACTTCCACCCTTAATCAAACATACCCTTAGTGGAGACATATCGGGTGAATTATAATAACAAAGAGAAGAGTTTGATACATGACAAAATACTTTGTATCTATGATGCCTGATATTTGTTGGCCATGTGATTCACTTCAGAGAATTTATTAGATATTTATGTAACATTTGTGTTGTAATTTGTGAGTGGTTCATCTCTTTGTTATTCCAATCAAGCTTCAAAGTCATTACTAGAATTATACATCTATTTATCTAAAAATTCATTTCAAACTAAGCGAGTTCTTCGAACTAAACTTGATCCTCGTGCAATAAGAGTAAAAAAAAAATGAATAAGTCAAAAGTTTTTAGGGAGAGAAGAATGAGTGATACAAAGAAATTAAGGTAAAAAAAATGATGGATGTTTGCCAATTAACGAATTATCTTGGAGCTTTATGATTTTAAAGAATTCCTCAAATCTTAGTCAACTCTCAGTTTTATTTTCATTTTTGAAAGCACAGACCTCATTATTTTAAGCTCAAGTAAATATCATTCTTCTGTAGGGGTGCCGCCGGATGCGGATTATCCGCGGATATCCGCATCCAAATCAGGCTTCAACCCAGATACGGATATTATTTTTTCACATCCGTCAATATTCGTATCTGTATCCGTATCCGAAAGTTAGGTGCTGATACGGATATAATAAAACAATATTCTATCCGTATCTGATCTGATATCCGAGAGTTGGGTGCTTGATAATGATATCCGACGAAAGAGACTATTCTTCAATGAAATGAGATAATATATTTGATATTTTGAGTTGGAGAAAAAATAATAGTGAAAAGTATATGATTCTTACAAGAATAGCATGAGATATTTGAGTATTTCGACATCAATCGTGGAATCCAAATCGGCATTTAGCACCAGAGTTTATGTAATTCATTATTATATGAGCCGAATAACAATAGATACGGTGGAAGCATTGATATGTACTAAATAATATCATAGTATGTACACATTTAATATTGTTTTAGATGCGATAAAAAAGTAATATAAATATATACATTTAGTTTATCCTTAACCGTATCCATTTTTACATATCAGATTAGTATCTGCATCCGATCCGCTAATATCCGATCCATATCCGATATCCAATACGGATACGGATGCGGATATTGATAGATATTGTCTTTACCATATTTTTCACATCCGTCAATACCCGTATCCATATCCGGATCCAAGGTTGGATGTAGATACAAATATGATAAAGACAATATCCGATCCGTATCCGATGGCACCCCTACTCTTCGGGGGCGTGTTTATTTCACCTTAAAAGTCCGTAAATCTCAAGTGACAATTGTGACTTACGACTTACAGTATTTTTTTGACCGTAAGTGATAAAATGCATTTTAGTCCTATTTACGATCCACTTGCAACATAAACAGTGAATTTTGTGGTCATGTAAATCTCTTACAACTAACTTGCAATGCAAATAGTTAATTTAGTGGTTTAACAAATTTGTATTGCTGACAATTAATTGTAATTAGATTAATATTTTTTATTATTAAATTAATCTTTTTAAATTATGAGAATCTGTTTAATTATTAGATTAAATATAATTATTAGATTAAAGTTTTTATTAGTAACTTATTAATTTTTTGCATTGAAATCTTTTTTACTACTAGATTTATATAATGTATTCCACTTAATTTGTATTCTTAATTTATTTATAGATTAGTAATATTTAATATAAATTTAATAAATTTTGGATTATTAGGTTTTTTAAAATTTTTAATATTTAACTTTTAAATTTTTAATATTTACTATTTTAATTTTTAATATATCATTTTTTAATACAAATAATTTAAATTTTAATATTTTAATATTTTAATATGGAATATTTTAATACAACCACTGCTCCACATCATAATTAGAAAAAAAACTCAGCTTCATAATTTTGTTCGCTACAACCTCATCCACGACAGCATAAATTGATTTCTCCCAACCACCATTTCTTTATATATATTTATTTTCTCTTTTACGCTTTTCCATCACCCCCGGTGTTGCTCTTCTCATAACCTTGATCCCGACACAGAATTATTTGCGGGTCAGCCTGCGCGGTCAAGTCGCTGTTGGGCTTGGAAGAGCCCTCCCGGGGGTCGGGGACGGAGCCCTTGGATTTTTTATCGTCCTTTTGTAGATTTTCATTTGTTCGTGCTCGCGATGAGTTTTGTTTGTGTTTAGATCTGAATAATATTAAGGATCTATTTAGTGCCAGTGGACGGGGGTCTGCTGATCCTAAAGCTAATATGAGAATTACGACTCTTGATCGCAGTCTTCTGTAAGGACAGACTCATAAATAGGGCATTTTATGAGGTCTGCGATCATGATCACAATGCTAATAAAGAGGATTACGATCATGATCACAGTTCTCAAAAAAACTCAAAAATAGGACATTTTGTGAGGATTGCGACAATGACCGGAGTCATGAAAAAGGCTCAAATACAAGACATTTTTGTGAATGCTACGATCATAGTCGCAAATCCTCTTTAGGACTGCGATCATGATCATAATCTTATAAAGATTCAGAAACATGACATTTTTGTGAGGAGTGCGATTACGATCGCAATCCTCATAAGTAGTGCATTTTGTGAGGACTGCGATCATGATCTCAATCCTCAAAAATCGGGCTGCGATCATTTTGTGAGGATTGCGATCACAGTTATAGTCCTAAAAAATAAGACAATTTTGTTTTTGAGGACTGCAATCATAAGTCGCAGTCCTCAGAAAGAGGGCATTTTCAAAGTGGTCCGCTATTTTTGAAGCAATTACTTAAGGGCATTTCCGTTTTTCGTCGGTGATGCACGTGGGCGCATATCCTTACTTTAAAAAAAAGAGGTGGCTGTGAATAACATTATGTGCGTGAGTTTTTCCCTAATTACGGTTTGACTCAGGTGGCTGAAACAAAATCCCCCGTTTAATATTTATTGATATTTTAAATATTTTTAAATCACCAAACACTTACTTTTGTGAGCATTTTTTTCACTTACGACCTACACATTATGACAACTAAAGACCATAAAACACAATATATTTTTTCACTTACAGTGTTACATTACTAACATAAAATTTACTTACATGTGACTCACTTATAACTGTAAAAAAATTTATCACTTATCACTTACCACAAGCCCTTAACAGTGTTTCTCGCCGAATAATATAGCATCATCAATCCTCGCGCCGACATACTCGTGAACACCGAGCAAAGTACAACACACGAATCAAAGTACACGCGGCCGCTAGTAGCACCAGTAGGACCGAAGTTTTGGTATGTAACGCCGCAGCATATCCTACCAGCATTTTCTCTCTATTTCGCCGCTCCCCTTAAATTAATTAATGAGTCTCTCTCAGTTCTTGACGGTTCACTCTATATTTCTGCGCTGAAACAGTGAGATCTTCGAAGCTCGTGGTTCGTTTTCAAAAAATTTTTTCCTCGAGAGCGAGAGGGGGCCGATGAACGATGACAAGTCGTCGATTCCGATGAGGGATCGGGAGCTGCTGATCCCTGTCGGCGGGGGGCCCGACATCGCCAGCGACCCGGATTCGAAGGCGTCCTCCTCCTCCTCCGCCCACCACCACCACCACTCGGGCAGAGAGGTTAGCGTTTGTCTCATGGAATCTTTGATTGATCTGGAGAACTAAAGCTCAGTCCTTTACCTTTGTGTTTGATTTGATCTGCTTAGGTTATTTGTTTATTGAAAGCTTAAAGACCGGAATTTTTTAAGTATATGTTAAAGGAAATTTGTTTGAAAATTTCAAATAATTCTGTATTTGAAAGAGCTGTTAAGAAACCTATTTTGGAGTTTGAGTAGGAATAGAATTTATATGGAAATAATACTAGCATACCACCGTTGTCAGCGGAAAACGGCCCTATCAGCCAGGAGGAGGAGGAGAGGGAGAGGAAGAAGGAAGAAAGAGGGGGAGTTGAGAGAGGAAAAAGAAGAGGGTGAAGATGGACGGACAGATATATGACTCCCTTATTTGATTAATCAGTATACCGTTCATATCGGTGAAAAACCGACTGATCAGTCAAGAGAAGGAGGGAGGAGAAGAAGAAGAAGGAAGAAGTAGGAGAAAGTTGAGAGGAAGAAGGAGAAGACAGATGGACGGACGAACGGACAAAGTTTCTATATAAGTCACGGGAGAAAAAACTCTCTTCGGTCGGTTTTGATTAATAAAATCATTTGGTGTGTTGGGATTTAAATTGGAAGAACTTTGTTGATGGAGATCATAATTAGGAATTAATTATTATGTTATTATTTATATTTAATTAGGTGTTGTTTAATTTTAAGTAATCAGAGTTTCTTGATTATCAAGTTTTGTTTAGTTTTTAAGTTTATGTTAAATGCCTATCTGTAAATAGGCCCTTTTATTTTCATTATGAAGGAGACTTGTTCTATGAAGATACAGATTATCAGACTCTCTAATTACTCTTTTTTCTCTCTGGTTACTTTTTTTCTATCTATAAATTCTTCTTTATTTCTCTCTAAACTCTCTCTCCTCTTTTTTTCTTCTCTCTTTCTCTCTCTAGTTCTACATCAAGTGGTAGCCAAGCCTCATTCATTTCCTTTGCATTCAATCCAATTTTTTCGCCGCCTGAATCCCCCTCCAAAAAAGTAAACCCTAGACCTGTGGTTCTTGCAGATCTAAAAAATCACTGTTCTAAAAATTTTCAAAATTCACCCCAAAAATACCTAATAATTCCTCAATCACTGTTCATCACTTTCTCCGAAAACCCTAAACCTAACCCTAACCACATCCGACCTTGTCGACTGTCGCCTTACCAAGGACGGCCTCGACGAAGACCCGTAACGCGGGGCGCGTCAGACCACCATGCACGCCTCCAACATTGACAACACTTCATCAGATCCTCTTCGTCTTCAATTGACGCCACCAACCCTAATTTCCACTCTCAGCTCTTGTGTCGACCTCGTCATCACTTAGATTTTCGACCACAACCTCGTCTCCTAGCATATCTCGCCACGACGCCACTTCACCCCCACGCCTTCATCTCTTCGTCTTCGTCTGCAACATCGAGATCGCATACCCTCACCTCGTCGCCATCGACTGCCGACCACACTCTGCCTTCGCTACCTCCCTTCGCCCATTGACGCCGCCATCTGCGACCTCCATCATCTAAGAATTACTTCAGATCAGGTTCGAATCCGATTCACAGCAGACTTGATCTGCTTGCAATCCGGATCTGACCCGTTTATAACCGAGCTGATTTATTGCCTGCTCGTCAACCCAACCCGGTTAAGTAACGCAGATTCGATCCGCTGCACTTGCAGAACTAAACCCGTTGTCACCTGTTTTACGTCAAGGCCAACTCTCTCCGTCGCTATTCAGTCCTTCATTATCCAGCTGTCATCGTCGAGCCGTCTCCTGAGACTCAATGTTGGTTAAAGTTCGATAATAAATTTTTCTAAATTGATTACCGTGCTTTTAGAATTATTTGTTTGGCTCTTAATTAAATTAGTAAATGATCTAAATTAGTAAATGATCTTAGTTTATTTTTATGTTTGTTTTCTTGCATATTTCATCCATAGAAATTAAAAAAAATCCATATAAATCCAAAAAAATATATTTTATCCATCATAATTTCTTTTCTTTCCATCCCATATTTTTATAGCACTTTTACATAATCTTTTCATTTAATTTTTCTCTTATTATGTGCATCCTAGTTTAGTTTATTTTCTCATTATTTAATATAATTGAGTCTACTTAAGCATTATTTTGTTTTCCATTTTTTGCCATGACTGTAAAACAACTTGAGAAACTTTTTGCTACCTTAGAAGATCGTTTAAACCAAATTTGAGGAACATCAAAAGCAAATAGACACTAAACTTAATCAAATTACTGCCACCCTTGAATCTTTTATCATAAAATTAGACAATCTCACTCAATACTTTGTACAAAGGTGTCGCAAGACTTGCAACTCAGAAAAAGATAAATTCAACCCTGCACCTACTGTGATGTGAAACATGTCCGTTTGATAGGAAATCATCGATAAAACTATTAAAACTACAGTTCACCAATAAGCTACGATCTTCGGGCAGGAAAGATTAAGGCTAATAATGCGAGCGGATGGATTTAACAAAAAGAAACATGTGCAGGCCACACAATTTCAATCAAGAACGAGGGAAGATAATAATTAGGAATTTTTTTTACAATCAATATCAAAAGTAATGAATCACAAGTTGCAGATGCACGCAATCTCACAATATATGGACAACAGTAAGACAGATAAAATTTTAGAGATTATTTATTAAGATTCTACAAATAAATGATCGCGACCAGGAAATTCACCTATAGAGGATGACATTTGACTTCAATGTCCCACTGATATCTGCTGGGATGCGTAGGGTTGTCTCTTATGACTTCAACGCTTCGAAAATGGCTCGAGTCAGACTCTGGACACCTGAGAAACGGCTGAAAAACCAAATCTGATGCTTAACGGGCTTGAATTCTTCAAGAGGGTTTAGGTTTGCAAGCGGATCAGGTTGAAGTGATGTTGGATTTGGGTAGGATTTGTTGCAGTTTAATCTGGATCATTTTTTTGAGATTGTGGATGCAGGTCTGGTGAATTGCGAACTAGCGGGTCGGGTCTACAACTAACACCCAAAGAGATATGAGAGCAAAGATGGTTGCCAATGCAGTCAGCTTGCAACGTTCAACCCGGTGAGAACGCACAGACCGATCAGTGGTAAGTTAAGATCGACAGTTGTAAAGGTCGTGGTTGAAGTCAGGAGATCGATTTGACGTCAGCGAGGTCAGAGCAGCAACTCGGAGTCGAATCGAGATCGGGGTCGATGTCAGTGGTCGGAGATATCGGTGTTGTCAGCGTCGATCGGTCAGGACGAAAGTGGAAGCCGAGGGAGGTGAACTCAAGATTTGATCTCGATGTTGTAGTTGCCGGTGACGTGAGATGTCGTCGAGATATAAGTTGCTCTCGTCAAGGTCAGAGAACGGAGGTGGAGGGCGGGGGTGAAGGTGGTGCTTGTCGAGGACAATGAGGTGGCGACGACGCTGATGAATTAGGTTAGGGTTTTGAGTTGGGTTTGAGTGAGGAGACGAAGCAGAAGATGAATAATGCGCGGTGGGGTTTTTTGGGGAATTTTGGGGGATTTTTTTGAAATTTCGCTACAATAACTTTTTTTGAGGAGGAAAGGGGAGGGGAGAGGGGATGGTGGTGGATAGTGGTGGGTATGGCTAGCTCTTAAACTAGGGCTTCTTACGGTTTCAGTTTCACACACCTAAAGGAGTTTGAGAGAGAATAAAATCATTAAATTATTTAGTAAAATAATTTTGCATTCACTAACTTTATTAATTAGAGAAAGGACTTTTAAATAGACTTTACAAATCTAAAAAAATTTCACAAACAATATGGGACTAAAAATACTGAACAAAAGAAAGAAAACTCAACTCAAATAAAATAAAGACTACATCACACTCGTTCGAACCACATGGATGTGATGTGTCTCCTCTTACGCTAATATACTCGTCAGGAGCGCGACTAGATGTCCGCGTCATACTGTCTCACAAAATAATGGTCAATCTATCTTTTCTATTGTCGTTCAGGCCACTACTTTTGGATTGTTACCCACCCACCCCACCTGGTTCAGTACATATAAGCAAATTCAACATTTCTCATCCAGTAGTCGATGCTTATATTGACACTTAACTGATCATGTTTTCTGATCTCTTCTAACACAATACACAAGGCCCATAGCATCTTAAGCTAGACAACCTACCTTTTAGGCTCACCAAGATGCGCCCAGAAAAAATCACACAGATGATCCAGTTAGAAAAGTTTAAGTTGGATGCTCCCAAGCTTGATAGTAGGTTAGAGACTAATGGTTGGATAAGATGGATGAGTATTTTGAGTGGTACAACATGTCTGATGCTCGGCGTATTAGTATAGTTAGGATTAAGTTAGCGGACATTGCAAAATATTTTTAAAAATAATTGTGTGATGTTAGCCTTAGGTGTCGTCCACCAATTATACCATGTGATCAAAATGAGAGATATACTAAAAGAAATTTTTTTTCCAACTTACTACATGGATGATTTGTTAGATTAATTCTTAACCTTAGGCAAAACACGTCCACTGTTATTGAGTACATGTCCCAATTTAAGGCATTGATGTTACGATATAAGGTTGATGAAGAGTAAAAACTTCTTGTGTCTAGGGTTAATAGTTTAAGAGCAGATATTAAGTGCGAAGTTAAGGTCCACCCACTCTATTTCTTAAATGTCGCATATTAAAAAGCCTTAGACTCCCTGTTTTTAAATATCGGCAGAGTTAGCTGAGATATCGTCTGATATCTCTTTTTTCCTGCTGCCGATACGATATGAGAAAATCATTTGTAGCAAAAAACAACTAAAAAATCGCCTGATATCAGCTGATAAATTGCTCGAAATATCTCCTGATATGAAATAACTTATTATTACACGACTGCATGTAAATGTACATTATTTTTTTACTGTCTTTGCATGCATATTAAATCATTTTTTAGGTAGATGATATCTATGGCACTAAACCAACTTTAGTTATAAATATTTTATTATATTTAATGTCCGATATGAATGCCCGATATGCGCGTGTATCCTCGATATTCCCCTGATATCCGATATAAAAAATCCCATCCGATATGATCCCAATATCCGATATTTAGAACCTTGCTTAGACTATGAGAAGTATCTTTGTGTCATTCCTAGGCGTGTTCCTTTCAATTCTGATGCTCGTCCAGGACTCCCTAGAACCTTTTTTAGGTCTCACCCTAGTTCCCAATCTGTTAAGACTGCATCACTGTCAGGGTCTACTCCCGGTGCTGCTTCACTAGCTTGGTTAAGACTACATCACCTGCTTCGTCTAGTGCTCGCCCTTTTATATCCCAAATCGAGTGTCACCATTGTTATGCCAAAGGTCATATAGCTTCTCGTTGTCCACAACATGCTTTAGTTATTGATTGTGAGGATGATAGCTCGCTTAAGGATACTGATAAACTTTTAGTGATGGACCTTTTAGAGCCCGACTATGATGAGGACCCTTCTGTTATGTATGAGGATGGTTTTCCCTTGATGAGGATTATCTTTCAGCGATGAGATGCATTTTGTCCACTCCCAATGATAGTGATTCATGGAAACACGCTAGAATTTTCACACTTTCATTATTATAAACGAAAAATCTTGGAAGCTAGTCATTGATGGAGGTAGTTTCTTGAACGTGGTTTCTAAGTCTGATGTTGATAGATTTGCCTTTGATATTGAGCCACATCCTTGTTCATTAAGGTAGCTTTGATAGGACTTTCTTACCTGTTGAGGATCAGTGTGTAGTCACTCTTAAGATGGGACCGTATTCCAAGAATTGTGAGGTATTACTTATGAATGCCGCTCATCTTTTGCTAGGTCATCTTTAGTTATATGATAATACTGTGAAACATTGCGGTCGTAATAATACACATAAATTCACACATGATAAGAAAATCATTCTTTTGAGGCCTGCAAAGCCAGTCACTTGCATTTGCCTTGTAGCTAAGCCATCTGTTAGTAATACTCCAACCCAACGAATCCAAATCTTGACTCACAAACATTTTGAGAGAGAAAGTGTCGAGTCTGGATTTGTCTTTACTTAGTAGCAGCCGATAGTTTCACCATGCCTTCTAAGTATTCATCCACTCATTCCTCTGGTGTCATTAGTCTGTTAGATGTGTTTAGAGATACTATGTCTCGATGAGTTATCTGATGTTCTTTCACTTCTTCGAGGCATCCAACATGCTATTAACTTAGTTCCAGGATCACAGTTGCCTAATTTTTTCCATTATAGGATGAAACCTATAGAAAGAGCTGAGTTGAATAGACAATTTGAAGGTCTTTTAAAGAAAGGTTTATTTGCCATAGTCTTTGTTTTTGTGTCCTTATTCTGTTAACTTTTAAGAAAGATGGATCTTGGAGAATGTGAGTGTACATTTGAGCTATTAACAAAATCACAGTCAAGTATATGTTTCCTATTCCTCGACTCGAAGATATGTTAGACGAGCTATCTGGTATCAAATGGTTTTTCTATGATTTATCTGCGTAGTGCATAGCATCATTTTAGAATTCTCCTTGAGATGAATGAAAAACAACCTTTAAGACATAATATGGACTCTATAAGTGGTTAGCGATGCCTTTTGGATTGTCTAATGCCCCTAGCACCTTCATGAGAGTAATGACGCATGTCTTGCGACTTTTTATAGGTAAGTTTCTTGTTGTGTAATTTGGTAACATACTAATTTACAACAAGATTAGGGATAAACATTAGCTCACCTTCGTAAGGTTTTCTTGACTTTTCGTGCTGAAAGTAGTATGCAAATTTTAAGAAATGATCTTTCATGCAAAAATTAAGTGTTGTTCTTACGTTTCATTGTCCTGATAAGGTTAAAGCCATAAGAGAGTGGCCATAGCCTAAGACATTAATCGAAGCCCGTAGTTTCATGATTTAGTATCCTTCAATATAGATTTATTAAGAGATTTAGTACTATTACCGTTTCGATCACTGAGTGCTTGAAGTTAGGAATTTTTAAGTAGACCCCTGCTGCACATAGAGCCTAGTTGACATTAAGTAGAAAATAATTGAAGCTCCTGTGTTACGACATCCTGATCTTTCTAAGGTTTTTGAAGTAGCTTGTGATGCTTCGGTGTAGGAATTGGAGGTGTTCTCAATCAAGATGGTCACTCTGTTGCTTTACTTTAGTGAAAAACTCAATAAGGCTAAACAATAATATTCCACTTATGATAAAGAGTTTTATGCAGTGGTGC
This sequence comes from Agave tequilana, assembly GCA_038442645.1. NCBI lineage: Eukaryota > Viridiplantae > Streptophyta > Magnoliopsida > Asparagales > Asparagaceae > Agave > Agave tequilana. The sequence goes on along the minus strand of JAVJIF010011034.1, from coordinate 19,679 downwards.
AATCTCTTCATCATTGGTGTTATTATCTGTTACCTAAAGCGTGTGTTCTATATTCTGACTATCATGCCCTTCGTTACCTTTATTCTCAGAGTAAGTTGAGTTCTAGACATGTTAAGTGGGCTGGAGTATATTTTGTTCTCAAACATCGTGATGGATAGACAGTAAGGTTGTTGATGCTCTTAGTCGTGTTATCACCGTTTTACACTCCATGCAAAATTCTATGGTAGGTTTTGAGCGCCTTAAGGATGAGTACCCTTAATGTCCAGACTTTGATATTATTTATAAAGAGTCCTTAGATAACTCGAGTCCTACACAAGGTGATTTTCTGATTAGAGAATCTTTTTAAAGGCGTTAAGTTGTGCATTCCTCGTACTTCACTTAGAGTTTTCTTAGATTGAGAATTACATGCTAGAGGTTTAGCTGGACAATTTGGTTGAGATAAAACATTGCTTTGGTAGCGGATAGGTTTTATTGGCGTTCGTTGAAAAGAAATGTTGTCCGCATTATCTCCCAGTGTCGCACTTGTCAATTAGGCAAGTCTAAGAAATAAAACACTGATTTGGACACACCCCCTCCTGTTCCACATACCCTTGGAGAAATCTTACCATGGATTTTGTCCTAGATTGATAAAAACTGTGCGAAAACATGGTTCTATTTTTGTGGTTATGGATAAATTTCTTCATCCCTTATTCTCAAAGTAGTGATGCTTCATATATGGCTAAATCGTTCTTTAAGGAGATTGTGAGGTTACATGGCCTTCCAACCACGATCTTGTCTGATAGGGATGTTAAGTTTGTTAGGTACTTTTAGAAAACTCTTTGAAAGTTATTGGGACTACATTGAAGTATTCTTCTGTTTTTCACCCTCAAACTAATGGTCAAATTGAAGTTGTTAACTGTAGTTTAGGTGATTTACTTTGATGCTTAGTTGGAGAAAAGCCTGAAAATTGAGACTTTATTTTGTCACATGCTGAGTTTGTGTACAATAATTCTATTAACAAGTCGAAATGTAAGAGTCCTTTTGAAATTGTTCATGGTCTTTCTCCCCGCCAATGCATTGATCTTCTTACTTTGCCTACTGATTATAGCCGTCTGAATATGCTCAGGCTTTCGCAGAACATAGCTATAATTTGATGTTGAGATTAGACGAAAAATTATTTTAAGTAATGATATTTATAAATTTGCCACTGATGCACATTGTAAGCATAAAGAATTTAATGAAGAGGATAATGTTATGGTTCACATTTGTCCTAAACGCTATCCTAAACATGTTGTTGAAAAGTTACATGCCAGAACCATTGGGCCTTTCCTTATCCAATGCTTTTTAATTTTTGTCATCGAACATGTCTATTAGTCTAGTTTTCAATGTGGCAAATTTATTCTCTTACAGAGGCATATTCGAGCCTCTAGTTTTGCCTTCTGTTTCTGCATGCATGTCTTCTACTCTGGTTCCTCGTGCTCCTTCTACTGCTTTAGAACTACCGGGTGAGATTCTTGATGTCTTGGATGATAGTTTGTTACTTCACATTCTGGTGATTATCGTTGCTTTCTTGTTCGATAGAACGATCATCCTTCTACTGATAATGTTTGGATCACTGAAGGAGAATTCCGTTGCCTTGATCCTGGCCTCTTGGAGGGTTATTTATGCTTTACCTCGTTAGAGATGAGTTTCAACCGCGGGAAATGATAGAGATCATAATTAGGAATTAATTATTATGTTATTTATTTATTATTTCATTAGGTGTTATTTAGTTTTGGGTAATTAGAGTTTCTTGATTATCAAGTTTTGTTTAGTTTTCTAGTTTGTGTTAAATGTTTATCTATAAATATGCATCTTTGTTTTTATTATGAAAGAGATTTGTTTTATGAAAGTACATATTATCAGACTTCTTCTCTCTAATAGTCTAATTACTCTTTTGTCTCTCTAAATTCTTTTCTATTTTTCTCTAAACTCTCTCTTCTTCTCTTCTCCTCTTTTCTCTCCAGTTTTACATCATTTGTTTTCTGATAGGATTGGAAACCTGACGCCTAAATAATTTTGTAGCAAAGTAGAGAATAAGGAATCCAATAAAGTTATCATTATTGGTATGAGAATTAAGTATTTTGGTCACTTACCAATATATCGTAATCTGGGTCTCTTATTATTGTTAAAATTTAAATGTAGAAATGTAGGTTCATAGTGGTAGCCAAGATATTTTTGCCGTGCTGTCACAATCGTGGTTGCTTATGCACCCATAGTCATAACTGTTCTTATGCTTGCATTGCGAGTTGAATTTCAAGTAATCCAATACATGGGATTGTTTGACCATACCTTTCTAATTCTCTGAGAAGGACGAGGGGCAAAACAAAATTTTATCCTAATCAATTGTGAAATTGGCTCAACCGACCTAAATTAGTTCGGGCTGGTGCAGGTTCCTTGTTTTAAATATCGGCCGAGTCGGCCGAGATATCGTCCGATATCTCCTTTTTTGACTGTTGTCGATACGATATGGGGAAATCGTTCGCCATATCGTTTGCAACAAAAACGACCGATATTTGAAATATCGGCCGATAAATCACCCGATATTGGCCATAAATCGCCTGATATATCGCCCGATATGAAATAATTTATTTATTGCACGACTACGTGCAAATGTAAATTATTTTTTTACTGTCTTTACAAGCATGTTACATCATTTTTATTAGGTAGATGATATCTATGACTCTAAACTAACTTTTAGTTATCAATATTTCATTATATATAGTGTCTGATATGAATGTCCAATATGTGCGGTATCCCCGATATCTCCCCCGATATCCAATTTCCGATATGAAAAACCTCCATCCGATACGATCCCGATATCCGATATTAAGAATCTTGTGCATGTTACAATATTAAGATATGTTTTGAAGTCAAGAAGTTAGTTTCTTCATCATATCGGTAGAGCAAGGTTGTATTATTGGAAGAAAAATAGCAAATTATATAGCTAACCAAGATCAGTGTTGCAGAACATTCGAAGTCCTGCAATTAATTAACATCATAACTGAAAAATATTCGGTTCCATACCAACCCAGAAAATTTAATTGATCCTCTCATCATCTCATGTTCAACTCAATTATGCCCCACGTTTTTGAGAATAGGCATTAAAATAAAACACATGCCAAAGCAATAGATTGTCTGCAGCCAACTGTAATATAAGTTCAGTGTTAGAATATTTGGATCAGGCACAAGAAGGAACTGAAACCTGAGCCCAGTTACAAAATAAGCATTAACTTGTTTACAAAATGTAATTTTATCTCACATATATGCAATATATTATGCATATATCAACTCAACGCAAGCCCCTCTTAGATTATATGGATCGGGAAAAAGAGAACCATACCCAACAGATGGATAAAAGGAGAACCATATGTAATGAGCTTACTAATAGTATGCAAGAAGCAGGATGAGGAGAAATCGTAGAGTACTTTGATAAAGTTCCCTCCTTTTCCAATTATATGGAGCTGACCAGAAACTAGAAGGGAATTGGTAAGATATGAATCATTGAAGGTCCTAAGAATATTGCATTTAAATTTCAAGCAGGTTATTTCTGTCATGAAGAATCAAAAGTTGTAGAGAATTTAATGGTGGAAGGCCTCATAGATCCGCTACAAGAATAAGCCCTTAAATATCATTTTAGTCAAATGCCATCATTGCCGATACAGTAATACCTAGAAATCCGATTAACAGTTAGCTCAGCAAAAAGCAAGGGAGGATGAAGAGAAGGTTAATCAAGCTGTGGCGAAGCAGTGATGATGCTCATGGACAAAGTTGTGGTGAGGAGAACATACCAATGATGACAAAGGGAGACATCCAGCTACAAAACCCATCACGGGGAAGAGGAAGGGGCTAAGACAACTATGACAACAACTGTAATCCATTGAGGAAAGAATTGAGATGAAGAAAATAGTGCAAACTACAGGAAAAAAAATGAACTGGATAATTCTCTTATGTTACCTGTCTGTTAGACGAAAAAAATCAAACCCATGTAACATATGATATTTAGGCACAACTTGTACCAAGCTGTGTGGGAAGAATTTGCTTACAGAATTGGATAGAAGGAAAATTCATATGTTGTGAAGAATATAGGGTAGAGTTTTTAGTCTCAAGTATGTAAATATCAGGTGACTAAGGCAAGATACATTAAAGTTGTATGTTATCAGTGAATCAAGTGTTGTATTGGAATTGTCTGCCTAGTTTTATGAGGAATCTTCTAGGTTAACCTTCAAGGGATAAAAAGTCCTAGTAAACTATGATGTGTAATCAGTGGCGGAGCCAGGATTTCAAAGAGGTGGGTTTGGGGGGGGGGGGGGGGGGGGGCAAAAAATATAATAGTCAGGATTCTTGGTACATCACTTTTTTATTCATGTTTTATTTCTTGAGATGACATTTATGCATGAGTCTCTATATTTGATTTCACTGATTTTCACTGTTCTTATAGAAGCTTGAGGGACCAAAACAGTATCAAGCAACATGCATCTTTTTCATAGTAACAAGAACAATGACACTTAAAAAAGAGACAGGAAGAAACAAGGCCAAGGGTAGTAGCTCTCTCGGATGCAGGATGGACGGCGAGATGGACGGTGAATGTCCCGGAGCTCGAATACGGGGATACCACTGGTGAAAGACTTGAAGGTGACAAGGTCAATGGCATAGGGCTCAAATCCGGTGAGATCGCGGAGAAGGACTCGGAGTGGACGAGGTTGACGCATTGAGCAGTTAACCTCAGTAAAGACAACGGAGGAATTTCTTAGATTTGATGGAAGCTAAGTTCATATATGATCTCAGATTTGCAAAAGAAACTGAAATATACAAGCCTAGTAAATGGAAAACTAAGTCAAAACCATCAAAATAATCCATCGGATCATACAAAAAGCCAGTAGTGTTCATATGAATCAAAAAAAAAAAAAAATCTTTTTCTTTTCTTTTTGAGGTAACCAAAGAAATCCATGTCCAGAAAGGGAGGAAAAGAATCAAAAAAGACCCACATGAATGATAGAATGATAGAATCAAAAAAACAAAACTCTTAACAGGATCATCCATGCAGCTATCGGTCATGCTCAAAATTGCTAGACCCACGTGAGTAAAACTCCCAAGTCACCCAAAAAAAGTTTTACTTTGAGAAGTAATAGAAAAAAGCGTCCTTGATCAAGAAATTCCCGGGTTATTAACAAGAAAACCTCAAAAAGATAAAAAAAAGGAAATCAAAATCACACATTAAACAGTGGAATACAACCAAGAAAACCACAAAAGAAATAAAACTCATCAGCAAAGACATCAGATCTCTCACAAAGAAAGCCCACCCATATGAACAAAGCCCTAATTTTGGGTAAATAGAGATGAACGATCCCGTACCTGACGACATGGGGATCAATGAGAGCATCCGAAGGATCAAAACCTCGGGAAGAGTCGTCGGGCCCGGGGGGACACCTTTCGTCTTTGGGATTCTATAAAATGCAAATTGCCTCCAAAACGGGAACAAAAACTGCACTCTTATACTCAATAGTGACAAGTGAATAGCTACTAACATGAATCAGTTTTCAAAAAAATGCATGAACCACTTAACCCAATTTGTAAACGTGAGGACCAGAATGCATGAATATAAATTTATATTCTTGAAATACAGAATTGGATCTTAACATGTACAATAAAAAGCAAGTTAATATTACATGAAAACACAAACTGATAATTCTCAAAATTAAGGATTACAAATAGCTCCAAAAAGATTACCTCATCTCTGAATTCCATGTCCAATATCTTTATTGTTATCCTGAAAATTTAGATCGGTAACTCTCTCGCATGGAGAACCTATTTCACAAAGAACTCAGCTTCAGTACCATAAATTGAGAACCTATTTCGCATGGAGAACCTTTCAATAGCAAAGGTTCCTAAACTTTTCATCAAGATACCAAGTCAATCACCAAATCCAAAAACAGGAGCGGAGAGTAGAGGTGATATGAAATCGAAGCGATTTTGATTACCTTGTCTTTGAAGGAACCATACTTAATTTCAGATGAGCTTTCTGCTTCTTGTCGTCTTTGAACCTAAGGCAAGAGAGAATACACCCCATTTTTTAGCAATCGGATTGAGAGACTCAGAAAGAAGAACAAATTGGGAAAGATTGGGTTCAGATCGGACCCGAGATCTAGGCGAGATCAGGGCTTTCGAATTCTTGAGAAGGAGAATTGAGAGAAAGGGGGGAGGCGTTAGAATCTGTTGAAAGATTTTCGTCGGATTAGGGATTTAATTGAGAAGAAAATGGACGATCAGATCATGGGATTCGCATGCGATTTGTGCGGGGACTATTGTGTTTTTTTTTGCGGGCCCCGGAGTTTTTTTTTTTTTTTGGGGGGGGGGGGGGGGGAGCGTGCCACCCTGGCTCCGTCACTGTGTGCAGTTCAATTGTCATTTATTAATCGGACAAATATACTGCTGATATGCTCGCTATATGGCAGGCATGTGTCTTGGAGAAAGGAGTAACATGAAGGTCAAAACTCAAAAGTATATGTGCATTCAGTCCTCCTAAATGATAGGAGAATGAATGCCTCCTGGTTGAGTAGGTTACTAGTTACACCTTGTGAAAAAGGAGTTTTTTTTGGAACGCCATTCCATTCCTCTTACAGAGAAAAAGATCTTTGCAAAAAGCAATGAAAGACTTTGCTTCATGCATATACGTAGTAATATCACAGTTTTTGACACCTTTTACATTTTCAAACTAGATTCTAGCCTGTTCAGTTCCGACCAATTTTAAGAAGTAGGGGCATGTTTTTCTCATTGAAGATGGAATATGTGAATCAAGGGATGTTTTGAAGTGGTCAATAGCACGGGGGTAGTCAGGCCAAAAGGAACTGCATGTTACATTAAAGATAAACAATATTGTATTATAAATTTATAGTTTTATTTTAAACAAAGGTTATCCAACATCTCCTTTTCAGTCTTATATTTTTTAGGCGTCATTTTTTCTGTTTTATTTGATTCTTATTATTTTGCATAGCTGCTGACTAAACATGAATCATTTCTGTCCTTGTTTTGTATTGTTTACAATTTACTAATTTGAACTTCAGGTTTCAAGTTTTTGGTCAAACTACATTTGATTGTCTGCATTTAACTCTTTAACTACTAAGTGTTGAGGCATGACTCAGTGATAAAGGGTTGAGATTGGCTTGTGGGAGATCTTGACTTCAACACGGGCCATGACTGAAGCTATAAAGGACTACATCTTTATTGATATTCAAAGAATTACAAAATACATTTGCATAAAATCATGAGTAAACTTTATATATGGACTCTATACAAGATCAAATCCTACCCCAACTATGACTCGTAATATTAGTAGGACTCATAAGTCTCTAAATACTATTAAAACTCTATAACCAACTTATCTACTATATCTAACATTCATAAAAAATATTCTATAATTACTCATGATAAATTCTGTTAGAATATAAATATAATACCCTCAATCTCGTCATAACTCTGAAGTTTTGGTGTACTGGCAGGCCACTAAAACTCCGAAGTTATGGTGAGGGTTGAGGGTATTATATTTATATTTTAACACGCCCTCGTAGGTCAAACACCCTTTTTCTAAATCCGCTTCGATGCACTAAACTCCAAAGCAGTATTTTTACTAAATTCGCTTTCAATTGCGCGCCCTGTGGGAATTGAACCTGGTTGCTCTAATACAATATAAAGTCCCTGCCACTGTGCCAAAACTTCGAAGTTATGGTGAGAGTTGAGTCCTGAGGGTATTGTATTTATATTCTAACAAATTCTTTTGTGATTGAATGCATTTTATATAGGTTATTCTTCTATAGATGATAAGAAACATGCTACAATCTATTTGTTACCTTTAACAATATTGCTTGTACTCATGAAATGGGTGCAACTGTGGAGTTCCCAAAGTTTTTGATGTGAGGATACCATATATGTTGTAAATGTTTATGTACACGCGTCTCAAATTTTTTATCAAAAAAAAAAAAATATCAACTTTACGATTCAGTCTATAGGTTGATAACGTTGATTCAGATCTTCACTATAGTCTAGGGTTCTCATGTAAAGTAAAAAATTCAGCATTTAATATGAATCTTATTTGATAACTTAATACACTATTTAAATGTCATGAAGTGTCCTAGTGTTTGATGCCTTGGGAAGCATAAATTTTGTTCAATACTGCTTATCATATATTGCTTGATGGTTTGCACTCTTCTTATATGCCACAACAACAAAGCTTAATTCAAAAAGATAAAAAGAAAAATTTTGGTTGCTATTGATTTTGGTACTTCCTGAAAACTTCTGTCCACCACGCGCTTACTGTTAGAAATTCATTTTTTTAATCATATAGTTAAATTCTTTCGTAAGTACTGCTAATTGCAGTTATCTTCAATTATTTTAAGATACTCTTCTTATATTATTCAACTGATTTTCATGCAGGCATTTTATAAAGTTATACGTAGTGGGCTTCAAAAAAGTTCATGACAGGATGGTGAAGTTACCTTCTCTTAATCTCGTGTGTTTTATCGTCATTTGTGTTCTTTCCATTTTTATGCGAGTGCTTATATATCTGTATTATGTTCTTGATGCCCTCTACATTCTTCCAATACTTTCTTTATTACACATGGTTTCAGTTCAAACGGAAGAAGATAGTAATAAGGATGCATTGCTTCTCAAATTTTTCTTCTATTTTCCTGTTTTCGTTTATTTGTCTCTCTCTTTATGCAAGCATCTGTCATGGCTCATATGTATTGTGAAAACCAAATGAAGTCAATCAACTTTATCTTTAACAACATTTCCTGGCGCAAATAAGAAACCTTATCTCATCTATCTAGTAATAACACTTTTATTAATCGTACTCTTCCTTTCATCAAGGACTACTCACTCAACACATGTTACTGTGGACCTTATAGATACTTCTACAAGCTTTTTTTACTGATAGCTGACATTGACCAGGAAGCATGAACTAAATGTTGATATGTAGACTGTAAGTCAGTAACTGTAATGATGATGAGATGAAATGCTAAATTGGTTAGGTATTTTGAATATGATCGCACTGAAGGAGGTAAACATATATGTAAATATGCTTTGTTTATCATTTTCATGCATGCTTGTACACATATAGAGGTTAGGTGGCTATTTACAATCTTGTTCTCGTAGCATCCCACATCAAGTCCCTTCTTCAGTAGTTCTGTTACCATGTTATGCTGATGCCATATCAGACAAACGGTCAATCAAAAGCTTAAGCTAACATATTGTGGGGCAACAATATAGCAATCAGTCTTACCCATGCAAAAGCATGCAAGTTAAGGATGTAGATGTGACTTTGTTGTCTTTTCATGCATGCTTGTATTATAAGTGGGTTGCTATTTACAATTTGTTCTCATAGCACCCATCTCCGGACCTTTCTTCAGTAATACTTATAATTCCTTTTAGAACACGCACATCTAGGTTATTGCATCAAGAGCTCACTTCTAGCCGCTCACCATTAGAAGGAATTTTAGTCCATTAAAGGAACATCACAATCTTTCTTGTTAACTGGCTTATTTCTTATTATCCTCGTAAACATTTCTGCCTTTCTAGCTTCTCCAGCTCTGTTGTCTTATTTGACGGATTGCTTGTTTCTTCAGGAGATTAACATAAATGAGCATATATGTCTTTTGGAGTACAGGCTTTGTCATTATACCACCTTGCACTTCTCTGTGAACTGCTTCATCTTGACTTTACAATCATTCTTCACTGTATGCTAATACACGTGAAACATGATCTAGTGACTATTTTTTCTTTTCTCATTGACTAGTCAGATAGTTTGTCTACATGAAATCACCATTATGAAGTGGAATAGATGAGTGTAGCATCCGAATTTGAATCTAAATTTAGAATTATTTATCTATATGCAGGGAGATTAAGGACAGTGCATTGTCCCCTTATATGGACAAGTTTTTTCTGGACAGTGATTTCTTTGATCATTGATATGTTTTGTGATTTTTTTTTTATCAGAGACTACTTAGTGGCTCCCTGTTCCTTCTTTCACTTCTGTTTAAATAGTGTTGCATCAGCAAAAATGGACATAACGTGTGAGCAAAGTCTTCAAGTTTCGTCCAAAATGGAGTTCTTCAATGTCATCAAGGAGTCAAGCTTGTTGCCCAGTAAATCAGACTCAAAGCCTAGTTATGGGGCAGAACAATGTGCAAATCATTAGTTAGAATAATATATTAAGGCAATGATATATGCATGAAACTCAAATAATTGAAAAATTATGAAAAAAGAAGAAGAAAAAAAAATACAATCTTCTGTAAAGGTGTAATGTTGATCTGAATCAAAGATAAAAACAATTAAATCTTAGTTAATAAGAGATTGAAATTGTATAATTATAGAGAGATTCAACATTATGGCAATTATTGGGGCTTCACTCCATTCCCTTTTTTGTTTTATTGCACATATTCCTTAACTTTCTGTCCTTTCATTCCTAATGTCATGTTCAAAATTTCCACTTTCTGGGTGGTAGTGTTAGGCTGGGGTCTGGGATGACATCCTGGCCTAGGCAGTTTGACTGTTTCCTTTTCGATAGTGGGTGCCCAAGAACATGGTTTGCACTTTCATATTTGATCTCAATTAAATTTACTTGTTTAACAATTCACAACAATTTAGAATATAGTCCCAGATCAATTTATTGGTTTTCCACTGACAAATAAAATGTTGATTCTTGCTTCATTCTAGTAAGTTTCACATGTTGAAATAACTATTTACAGGTTTTCAAGTGACTCTTAGCTTCCTGAATACTGGCTGAAGTGAAATTGGATACCCCTGTTGGCAGTCAAAAATACGACTGAGAGAAGATCATTCAAAAGACATTTCTTCTGTAGTTAGGAAAACTCTGCCTTTTAACTTAGGTGATGGTATTGAATATTGGAACTTGAAGTTTGAGTCATATGTCTGTCTCGTTTCTTTTTAGTTACATTGTTTTGATATATTTCAAGTCATAAGTGTTCTTGTTTTTAATTTGATAAAGGGAACTCCTGTTGGTTATATTTTAGACCATTTTTTCGTGCTCTTCTAGTTTTACAGAAATATCTCTGGTCTGTCAATGAATGAAAACATACTTCACAAACGGATCAGTAGAGTTCTATTAGCTGATCTAAAATGAGTTTAGTAGTTATATTCTCAGTTACATAAATGATATGAACCTGACTGCTGGATATAGATGTAAAACATTGGGAAGAATGCATAGTATTTCTTAGCTTTGTTCTGCTTATTTTGCAGTGTTATCCTGTTTCCAATTGCAATCACGTTCTATATCACCTGGTGGTTCATTTGTTTCGTTGATGGATTCTTTTCTCCAATTTATGCTCAACTAGGGATCAGTATATTCGGTATGTACACTTATTTTTTTCATAACTTTCCTTATACTGTTCAACATGCGGTTTGATTCTTCACCTATCTCCTTTGGGCACATAATCTTCTACTTTATTTATTATGTGGTTATTAGGTTTGTTTAAATTGTTTTGAAATGCTTTCTTCTTTATTGGATTAATGAAACTACCAATAACACCCGGTATTATGTAACGTCTCTGGAATTTCATGTTAAAGTATTGGAATCTTTATGAAATTGTCTTAGTATTTCTGAATATTTCTCCGAGTACCATTTTCTTACCTAGATATTTCACTGAATAATCAAGCTGTTTTCCGCACAACATTATCATACATCTTCACTATGATAGCAATACAACAGTATGGCATGACAAAAAGAGCGCCATTGTGTGGTGTTGTTCTCACTGGCTCTTTATCAGTTTTTTGGCTTAATGGAATATTGATCTACCTTTTTGGCATTGCCCTTGGTTTGTCAGTGCCAACAGTTTATAATCTCACCCCCCCTTTTCTTTATGATATGATTCTTTTGCTATTCATTCTTTCAATTCAGAGACTATGCCTGTCTTGTGATTAAAAAAAAAAAAAAACTAACTAATGGCTTACTAGGAACTGGTAGAAAGCTGGTAAGACATATGAATGGGACTAAAAGAGTGTCATTGTGTGGTGTTGTTCTAGCTGGCTCTTTGTCAGTTTTTTTTGCTTAATGGAATGCTAATCTACCTTTTGGGCATTGTTCTTGGTTTATCAGCGCCAACAGTTTATAATCTCACCCTCGTTTCTTTATGATATGATTCTTTTGCTATTCATTCTTTTAATTCAGAAACTATGCCTGTCTTGTGATCAAAGAAATAAAACCTAATGCCTTGTGAGGAACTAGTAGAAAGCTGGTAAGACACATGAATGGGAAAAGAGAGGTCCTAGTTTAGGTCTTGTTTCATATTGTGAGCAAGAGCCATCTATAAATTCAGAAAAGAAAAGAAAAATACAGAGCTTGCGCTCGCAAGGCCTTACATCAACCATCCAAAAAATTTGTGCTTCCTATTTTGTGCTGTATAGATTTTGCCATTGTTTAGTTCTTGTATGGTCTCTGGTTAATTCTGTTTTGGTTGTGTTTAAATGGTTTGTTTACTTTCCAGGACTTGGTTTCATAACATCCATAACCTCATATTCTTGGTTGGAGTGTTCATGTCATCATGGCTAGGTGGATCTGTCTTAAGCCTTGGAGAGTGGTTTATTAAGCGAATGCCGTTTGTTCGCCATATTTATAATGCTTCCAAGCAGATTAGTGCAGCCATTTCATCAAGTAGTTTTTCTTCAGCTCCAATTTGCTGCTGCTTCACCTTCTCCTTTCTTTTGACTTGAGCATACTGCTGAAGTTTTATAGTTGCAGATCAGACAGGCCTTCAAGGAAGTCGCGATTATTAGACATCCACGAATCGGTGAATATGCAATCGGTTTCATTACTTCTTCTGTTGTTCTTCAGGTATTAAAATATACTTCACTTGAAGATTTTTACTAATGTTCCATTTGCACGACTGGCCCATGTTATTTGTCTTCAACTCTTTTCTGTGCTGTGAGCATTGCATCAATATTTATACCTTATATCCATGGTACAATGAATTGTAGGGGGGCACTTTGGAACTCATCGAATGCTTGCGTGCATATACTGCATGTAAATGTGTTTGCTATCTAAAGCACTTCAGCACTTCCATCTCGTTAACTCAAGGCCAGAAATCTCAATAGTATGACTTCATAATGGATTTGGAATCTGAATGGGACTTGTAAAATAATCCAAGTCGGCTTTCTTGATGTTGTTACAGCTAATCTGAAAAAAGTGAAGAGACTGCTCATAAGTGAATCTTTTATGGGATTGCGACCAAATAAGTGTTATCTACATAATCTACTTGAAATGTAGAAGAAATTCTTTTCAAAAATCCGCATCAAATTAGATTGGTAGGATCTTCTGTAGCAATTTACACGCATGTATCATGCCAGCTTAGGGACATGAACTTTTAGAGTGAAATTTGTTTGACTTATTGTAGGGCAGAATTCACTTTGTTCATGTGACTCTAAGCCAAATGTTTTCTAGAATCAGAAGACTAATTCCTCTTCACATCTCTTTCCAGATGGTCTAGCACTGGTGTGCCGTTCTGCTAGGCCAGTATAGTATCTCTTTTGGAAGGACTTGATACTTTACTAACAACTTTGGGAGACAAAGTAGAGTTCTAACGGTGTCCCAGAAACTGGTTAAACAGTTCATGAGTATGCGTCATAAATATTTTGTTGTTAAATGTAGCAACAATAGGAATACACACGTGCACGCACGCATGTACCCCATATCAACACCATCACCGCCAGGAGGAAAAAAAAGAGAGAGGGGGACAAGGTAGAATTTACTCTAGCTAGGGCTGAAGCTTTCTATTCAACACCATCATGATAATTCCAGTTAAGCTAATATAGGAAAATTTTGATAGTATAACTCAACTGAAGCAAGAAACATGTACCCCATACCAGCACCACCACCACCAGAAAAAAGAGGAGGGATGACAAGGTAGAATTTACACTAGCTAGTACTTAACTTCTGTTGAACACCATCCATGATAATTCCAGTTAAGCTACTATAGGAAATTTTGATGGTACAACTCAAGGAAGAAACCAGGTCTACCATTTCTTTCTATGTCGGGTGGTTATCATTTTTCATGCAGATGGTACAGTGTCAGTCTAGTTTATTTTTAAAAAAAAAATCCATAGTTAATAAGAACATGAAAGTGCATAGAGGAGTGTCTCATCCATTATATGTAAATACCTGATGATATAGGGTTAATTTCAATAAAACCTCATGAAGTAAACACAAGAATCAGAAAGTTTCCAGTATTTTTTAACTGGGCAATAAGCTCCCTCACATTTTACATAATAAATCACATCTACCGTTCGTCAGTTAGGGCTACTCAGTTTGACGTTTTTTTGACATGTTTTCACAAGAATACACTTTTTTCCTTGGCATGGGCTAGGTTTAGGATTTGGGTTAACCCATTAAACTTCCCCCCCCCTTCCTCCACCTTCTCATCCTATTCCAAAAATTCCAAACCCATGTTTTGAATTTTATTATTATTATTACTTTTTTCTCATTTGAGCCTTGAAAATGGAATGTAAACCATCTCAAGCCATCGTCAAATTCCTTGACCAGAGGAAGGAAAAACCATCTTTTAAAAAAATCACTAAATCAATGCCCATTTTCAAAATTTTCATGGTCTCACTTGAAAACCATCTTGTCAGACAAATGGTGTTATCTCATGAATTAGAAGGGAAGTTATAGAATTATTAAAAAAGGAACATAACGAAAATTTGGAATTAAAGAACTCTGGGATTTTTTGAAAAAAAATCCTAGGAGTATTACTGACATTATGAAGAATTATGTTACAGTGTTAAGCCATCGAGGGTCTAACAATCAGCTAAAGAATATAGGGAAGTTTCCTGATGGTATCTATTACTTCCAGGGGATTTCTGAGATCAACCCTATAAGCTATGTTGCACGGACGCGCACATGCCGACACGTCAGAACACAACACAGATGCAAAAAGAAATTTTAGAAGTACATAGATTATAAAAATATTGACTGATATATGTCTGACATGTGTGTCCGATATGTATGTGACACTACATGACTTCACATTTGAAGTGTGTGCGTTACCTTATAACCAAAGCTTAATCATTGCAAGCATCTTGTATATATGGGGCTAGCTGATGAAGATGTTTTTGTCCTGTTCTGTAATTGTTTCACATAGAAAAGTTTTATGAGTGGATCAAGGTTGAGAATGTCCTATTGGCTAGGAGGATATTAGATATTAAGATAGGCCAAACACTTAGTTAAAACATTTTTCCAAATATGCAGGATGCATGGTGGTGAAAAGCTGTCTTTAAGTACACAAAGCGATCTACCAAATTTGGTGGACTTGGGGAGGATGTGAAAATGATTATATGAGTAGTTGTCTTGTATAACAAGGAAATATGAAATTTATAATATGTAACGTATGTAGAGTATATGTAATACTTCAAGGTAATCCAATGAAGCCATTCGACAAGGGATAGTGCATGGTACATAGCTACTAGGTAAGTGGGGAAGTCGGAACTGTAGAGTAATATATAGAAGTTGGAGATGAATTTGTAGTAAACTGGTTACAGTTTCAAGAGTGGCGTTCGCCAGCTACAGTTGGAGTTTCGAGGATTGGGATGTTAGGCAGCTAGGGTTATAGCAAAGAAGAGCTTGAGAGGGTGTGGCGAACATAGAGAAAAGAGAGTGGCTATGGTTGGTGGCTTGTGGGGTGGAGAGCAATTGCAACGAAGATTGATTCTGAGAGGTATTAGGATTCTTTGGCTATGAGAAAGAGATGACCTGTATTATCCGTAAGTAAAGATGCTATGTTACCTTAAAACAACATTAGGGTTGAATTGTTCAGCTCTGTTGAGGAGTTCTAATTCCTACGTTTATTATACTAGATTTTGGGCATGTGCTATGCACATGCAACAAAAATAAAATTGATGTAAAATAAAATTTAATAAAAGTTTTTTCTATACCTTCTTTATACGCTTTTTGCTCTGATTTTAGATAATTCTAATCTTGAATGGAAAAAAAAAAGAAACCTTTCATTTTCTTTCGGGATAAGTATCATATTTCTTAATCTAATAAATGTTCTTTCTTTTATCAAAATTCCTTTCAAAATAGAGATTCCTATGTAAATGTTCTGGCTAGATTTTGGTTATTGTAGTAATATTTCTATTTCACTTTCTTTTGACATGTGGATGAGATAGATTCTTTTTGACATATGGTTGAGAGAGAGAGAGAGAGAGAGAGAGGAGAGAGAGAGAGAGAGAGAGAGAGAGAGAGAGAGAGGGATTAATTAGGGTGAAATTTTTAGATATGTACTATCTTGAACTCTTGATTCTCTATCTAATAAATGCTATTTTTCATTTTAAAATTTCATTGAGATTAGGATATTGGTGTATGACTAGATTTCGAGATTTGGTAATAGTTTGTAAATGGATGGATAGATTTGGTTTGGATGTGCACGGACACGAGTCAGAATTAAATTAGAATTCCAATCAAAAGGGCTGTGGTTAGAATACTAATAGATAATGATGGATACAATTTTCATACCCTATACACAGATGCACATACACATTTACAAGAGATGTACTTGGCAATAATACTGGTTAGAGCGATACGAGAATAATTTTACATGACAACAAACATTTTCCTTAATACAAACGAAGGGCCTAACCGAGCTAATATGAAAACTGTAACGTTTTGATATAGAATAGTTTTGTATGAAGTATCTGAGGTCATATTTTGCTAGTATGTTATACCCAGAGAATTCAGAGATGGAGCCCCATGGAGAACGCACCCAGTCCTAACTACAGGATAGGGTCGTTTGAGCCCTACTCTTTCTTTTTGGCCTGGACTAGTATAGATATGAATGGATGATTTGGAATTGGATGAGTTATCATCAGATTAGAAGTCCAAAGATAAAAACTCTGGTTGGACTACTTCCACAAATAAGAGTTGATCTCTTATAGGGCCACTGTACTTCATATCTTGGCATTTCACCAATTTTTTACAAGTAATTTTACTTCTAATGGTGTACTTTTGTGATAAATGCTTTTAAGTTCTTAACAATGTAAGTTTCCCTCAAACCTAATAAAAAAGTTTCCCTCAAACCTAATAAAAAATCCTAGTTCCGCTCCTGGTTATATCATTACCCACTACATGGAATTTAGACTAATCAAATAGATCAACTGGGCTGCTAATGGCTAACCTGCACAAATCTATATGCATGTAAGTTTTTATTAATATTTCCTTTCTGCTACCATCTTTGTTCCTGTTTATTCATTTGAATAATGGTACAATATGTTATATGTTATAATTCTTAGATCGTAATTTTCCTTCTTAACTATGTTCTTTTTGATAGAATTTTCTTTCTCAACCGTGAAAAACAGAGTTATTCTGGTGAAGAGGAGCTATGCTGTGGTTTTGTTCCAACCAATCATCTGTACATTGGAGATATATTTCTGATCAATTCCAAAGATGTCATTAGACCAAACTTTCAGTGCGCGAAGGAATTGGTAACATCCGCTTTCTCCTTGGCATTATTAGCACAAGCACTAAATTCAGTTCACTCTCCGCTTACAGATTCCTTGGCATGTGTGATGCACACAAACTCACGCGCACACAAAAGAAAGAGAAAAAAAGGAAAAAGAAAATAACCTACACCAACGGAAAAGGACCCTTTAAAAAATACTTATAAAAACACACCTCATTTTGTCCCTGCTGGAACCCTCATCCTGCAGCACCAAAGAGAGTTTTAACAAAAATATTTATAGAAGTAGTATTTAAACAAAATATTTAAAAAAATTTTAGAAAGAGTATTAAAATTAAAAAGTAGAGTTAAATAGTAAGAAAAATGTGTAACACATTGCAATCCCCCTCAAAAGTGGTTTGCATTGCATATATAATAGATATATGATCACTGTGGAGTGCCAAGTAGTCAAGCTTAATAGAGCTGCTGTAAATATATAAGAACAGTCTCTAATCCATTCTCTGTATGCAGAAATTGTGTTTCTGTTGCATGTCAATGCCGCAGGTACTCTCAACACTGGACCCGCCGACGCTAGAAAACAGAACCAGATCTATCAGAAGCTGACACACATCACGGTACTCTTTAACTTCGGCCTGTTTGAGATGTCAGATGCGCGGCTTACTTGGGGCCTCCCACAGTTTAGAACGTCTTGGAGTTCGCTCCACCTCCATTCCCGTTTCCGGATTCTGATGGATATGCATCATGCTCCATAATTTGGGCTTACTGCTGCTGTGTATATGTTAGATGAAGTAGACTTTACATTCTTGGACTGTGTAGAGGAGGGTCAAATATTGTCCTGCTATTTTTCATGTCATCTCAAAAATGCCAGGCATGATTCTGATTACATGATATAGATGTTTGCATGTATTGGTGTATTTCAAAAATTGTGGTGATGGTTATTTCAGCAATCTTTGAAAACCTGGTCCTGTGCATTGGAGGAGGCTTCAGTTTAGCTTTGTGCAAAGAGCTTGTTGATCTATGAGTGTCTCCTAGTTGAGTGACTTATTTCCTGGGATCCTATAGAATGTGAATTCACAAGCAGGACTCTCTTAGCTTTGTGGTTAAGTTATTTTTCTGACTTAGAAAAACCAATTTGAGATCAAGTTTGGTTGTTTCTACAAGTGTAATCTAACTATTATAATCACATCTTATTTGATTAGAAATCTAATTTGATTTGACTCAAGTGTGTGTCAGGTTCAAACCAAAATTCTCTCTCATCTGCAAATTATTAACAAAATTTGAAATCTAATCATATATCTGCATCTTTGTTTTCCCCAAAAAAAAAAAATTAAAATAAAAAATAGTATTTATTAGATGGAATCAAGAATTCAAGATACCAATCATTCTTCATGGGTACATGCCTAGAATCTCTCACTCTCTCTCTCTCTCTCTCTCTCTCATTCATGTGTCAAAAAGAAATGAAACTAAAAAGGTTGTAACAGTACACAAAGATTTAGTCAGAACATTTACATTCTTGCTCAACAAAAGTTTGAAAATAAAAAAAAATAGCATTATTAGGGACCTCTATTTTGAAAAAGATTTTGAATAAAAGAAAGAATATAAAAATTATTAGAGAGAAAAAAAAAATATGATAGTTATCCCAAAGAAGAAGATAAAATGTTTTTTTTTTCATTCAAGATTAGAATTTTTAGAGATCAAAAGGCCTATAAAAACAGATACAGAAAAAAAAAAAAGAGAAAACTTTTACTAAATTTTACTTTTGTTAATTCTATTTTTTTGCAAGTACCTAAAGCACATGCCCACAATCGTGTAGCTATATAATGTAAACTCTATAGTATCTCACAAATTTGATTGTGTGACATTCCACCATAAAATTCTAACTATCGTTCATATAAAGCCATCCTCACATCAAATCTAAGTATCAATTTAAATTTTATTAATTTAATACTCTTACTTACACACCTCTCAAAGCATTTATTTTGCAAAAGAACATCGTACATCTCACTTAAAATTTAAAATAAAATTTAAAAGGAAACGATAACAAGAGAAAGAAAAATGTTATATACACATGGAGTGTAATATAAAAGTTTACACTTGCAAAATACATGGTTGGTCACCCATACTCATATTTATGATCTGAGTCTTAATTATGACCTACACGTTTTAAAGCTCATGTGGATTGAAAACCACGGATACTGAAATCCC